>JAMKCH010033859.1:0-31242 GCA_023653785.1 Ophioderma brevispina | reverse complement strand
ACAATACCGTACCAGACACTGCACGCTGCATACAATCCATTGACTACTTGCTTCGAATCTCTATTAGGTATACTCGTCTCAGATATCACCAAAACATCTGATTACAATTTTTTAGTTAAATCAGCCAAGCCGTTTGGATAGTAGAAGCAAAAATGTGTATTAAATTGGCCCATGGGCAGTGTGTGTTAATAAATGTGGTATACCACACTTGTGAGACGTTTTTGTCATGAAATCAAAAGAAAGCATTTCCTGGGCCTAAAATTTCACTGGGGTAATGAGAAAAATATGAACTATCTTCTGATACCAATATCCCCATTTGATGGAGTAAAGTAGGAGCTAGTGGGGGAGGGACGAGGTTGTCGATCGGGTCACCCATCTTTAAGTTACAGTGTAAAATGAGCAAATAAGGTAAGGGTATTTGTGACAATTTTAAGCCTTTATTGTTACCCTATTTGATTATCATACAAAATCATTGAATTGAGTATTTATGAGTCACAATTGCTTAGCACACTGATCATTTTTAGTTTAAATCCGATCCAGGTGTGTGTGTGTGTGTGTGTTTCTATTTCTCTTTTGACCAGTTACCATCAATGTTTGTATGCTGAGTACACGTTAGAGGCTGGTATCTAGAGGTACATTGCACATTATTCGATAGCTCGTGCTGGATTTGCATATTTGTGACTCATCACATCAAAACCTACCAGTTGTCGGGAATTTGCATTTCAATATATTATTTAAATTATGCATGAAAAAACAAAGAAAATAAAAAGAAATTAAACCCCATTTTTCTTCATAAAATTGTAATGCTATACCCAATTTACACATGAGAGGTATCATTTTAAAGCTGATAATATGGGTTTTTTGATGCAAACAAAATCTCAACTTGAACCTTGAGCGAAAACTGGCAGCTTTTGATGTGAAGGGTCACATTTTTATTGACTCAGTGGCGTAACAGGCGAAAGGGGCGGGACAGGGGAAGGTTCCCCCCGAGAGTTTTGACCGGGGAAAAAGGCTGGATAATCATGCTAAATCAGCCCTTTTTTTCCAGGTCAATGGAACATTTTTTAACTACTACCAGGAAAATCTGCCCCTAAAGGGCCATTCTTCGGTCACGTGTGTGACCGAAAAATGGGAAATTTTGATTTTCAACCCAATGCTGTTTGCCAATATGACAAATCTGTTATTACTTTATGTATAATGAATAACCTTTAGACCTATTCCTAACTAAAAATAACGTTTCCACTTTCGCCAGATTGATTTATTTTGTCATGAGGGGCAAATAAAGCTCGGTCACGGTTGTGACCTCAGACAAAAAGGGGTTTTTAGAATTCAAACTTCAACTGTAAAATTCTGTGAATATTTAAGTACTCACATTCTTATATTTATTTCAGAAAGACATTGGTATTTTGGCATTACAACAATGTTGGTAATTAAAAGTAACAAGCAAACTTTACTTGGTAATTAACAAATTTATATCACTAAGTACGGTCACGTATGTGACATTGGTGGTTACGTGTGTGACATCTCCATTGACTTATAATACAAAATTGATGACCATTGTTAATGTGCACCAAAAATGAAGTTTTAATAAAATCTTTTGTATTTCCACATTCTCAACTATTTCAAACACTTTCATTACAATGCCATCAGTAGTAACTTGCAAAGAGCAATGCTACTCCTAGTATGCAGATTTCCTGTGTTGAAATAGTGCAAGTCTGCTAAATTTGGCAACTTCACCCCAAACATTCAAAAGACACATGGAAATTAAGTTTAATGCAGTCATTATTAAAATTAATTGTTGTTTTCTTGTTTAAACTGATCATATCCATATTTTAATTGATAATATAAAAGTGAACACTGCTACCTTCTTCAATATGACCAGAAATTTATGTCCTTCAAATACTAAAATGATGAGTGCCAGTCACGTGTGTGACAGTAATTAGCACATCAATAACTTTTGAAAGAGGAAAGATCTAAGCTATTTATTTTGTATAGTGGAAGGTACATATAAACTGGCTTTTGACATGAAATATGAACATTACTGAGACAGTGGTTTTCTAGTAATAAAAACTTATATGTATTTTTGGTCACGTGTGTGACATACCAAAGTCAATTAATATTCTCTGTTAATTACTTGTCTATTCCTATAAATGTTTTATTTTGTCAACATAATTTTGAAAATTAAAGTCCATTCAATAGTTTAGGCAGTATTTCAAACAAAAATGAAAAGCTATTTAATATAAAACTAAAAAAGCAAAATGGTGTAATAATCTCACTTTTTTATCCCCAAATATTAAAGACGTTCATTTATGCAAATGAGGGTGTTTGTGTTGAACATATTGTTTAAAAATATCATACAGGAGACTTGGATGGATGATTAATGTGATGATGTAAAAGAAATTGCAATACCATTAACTTCATTTTTTTATGAAAAAGGTTTACTTTTTGAAGAATGGCCCTAAACCACCTCCAATCTGTCTCAAAACTGGGAAATTTCCCCCTCTGATAAGGGACCCCTGTTGCGCCCCTGTATTGACAGTAATTGCTTTTGTTTGTTTTGCTTTTGCCTGCTAATGACCTCGCTAATTAACTCACCCATTCACAGCGATTGCGGCATGATATAGGGAATGAACTTTGAACGGCATGTGATGTACTGATTGCAACCCAAAACGGTGTCCCGACAACAACCTTAATACAATGTAGTGTACATGCGGATCACATGCAAAGCTCTCAAAGTGTAACGTATACATAGGTAAGATATAATGTTGTTTAGGGTCCATTTCTTTGTAAGAAATACACAGGTAATATGCATTGGTCATGTTGCATATTTATGCAACGAGTACCCCGCGTTCAATCGATTTTCGTTCTTTTTCAAGGCCAAGTTATTATCCCAAGCCTGAGTGCATTGTCACTTAACACATAAAATGAATTTTTGGTTCACAAAGTACCGTATGCACAATGCATAATTTAAAATATTGATGTCAGCACCTGCACCACAACCCCTTTCAGGACCCACAGCCAATGGATTTTCAAGGTTTACAGTAGGGGGTCAACATTGTTAAATGTTCTATTGTGTGAAAAGCACAACATGATGTTTCTGATTATAGGATTCCAATAAATGCAGATAGTTATTCTATATGGTTGCTATATTTAGGAGTCTATGGGAGTAAATAAAAACTGTAAAAATGGTGAAAAGTAAATTTTAGGTTTTGTACAGGGTTAAAAAATTAACAGTGCTCCAATTTTTTTGATAAAAGCGTGGCTGAAAATGTTGGTTCAGCTGATTAGAACGGAAACACAGGAATAGTTTTGATAGCTAGATGTTTGGGTATTTAACCAGATATGCAACAATCACGGCTATTGGCCCAGCTTATAGAATTTCTATTTTATAATTCTTATATGCTGGACCCTACCATTGATCGTAACCTAACATCGATCAAAACGAGCTAGTTAACGAGACCCAAACATTAAACGTCTGCAGCGGAATTGCCAAAAAGCGTATGGTTCGTCTACTTTTGTGTGGATCCGAAGGGATGTATTCCAAAAAATATAAAAGTTGTGTGAAAAAGTAATTGTTACAGAATGGGTCCAAGGTGAAAATATATGTGAATTCCAGAGGACCATACTGTCAATATTCTGAATCATCGGTTAGAATTATAATGCTTAGATGAGACAATGATGGCGCCTTTTGCATACTATAATATGAATAACATTAATTTTTATTACTCTAAAGAAGAATGTAAGTATTAAACACTCATGTGACCCAATTCAAGCTACAAGACCAATTAATTAGCCTGTAACTGCCGACCTGTCTTTAAGGATACTTTCTTGTGCTTTTTCAAGTCTCTAATCATTCATTGATATAAATTTTCATTGGTGTCGCTGTGTTGGGGTACAAGCTCAATTTTTTTTATAAAACGTGGTGGTGAAAATTGTTGGTTCAGCTGATAGAACGAAACACAGGAATAGTTTGACTAGCGGACGTTTTGGTTATAACCATAATGGAAAAAAATCACAAGCCTTTGTCGTTTCTAATCCAGCCTACTGGCAGCTACTGAATTCTTTTAATCGTTTATGAGGACCCCTACATGATGTAAAATAACCTCGAATATCAAAAGAGATAGTAACGAGACAAACATAAAAGTCTTGCAGGCTGAATGCCAAAGCGTATGTATGTTATTTGTGTGGCTCAAGCAGGACTGTATTCAAAATATAAAAGTTGTGTGGTGTTACAGAATGGGTCAAAGGTGAATTCCAGAGACATACTGTCAATATTCTTGAATCATCGTTAGAATATGTTAGAATAACAATGAGCGCATTTTGCATATGCTAAATATTTATTACTAAAGAAGAGATGTTACATATTAAACAGGCACACATTCAAGCTACAAGACCAATTAATTAGCCTGTAACTGCGACTGTATTTTAAGGATTACTTTTTCTTTTGCTTTTTCAAGTCTCTACTCATTCATTGATATAAATCATGTGGTGTCGCTGTGGGTACATACCGAACCCAATTTTTTCCAATTGGATTGGGCTTTTGTGTTCCATACAATACATACAGCTGAATGCCCAAAGACCGAATACCTCAATTACACGCTGGACCGTTTCTTGCTGATAGACTCGTACGCATCCCGGGTACGCATGTGAATATAGCAAGGGTATATGGTAGTTTTATTTATAGGTGGATGACCCGATTTGAGTATGAAGTTTTCATCTTGATAGAATGGGCTTAACCCCATCTGTAAAGTTTCGCGCCGGTATTTCAATCCGTTTTGATGAGAGAGCTAAAACATGATTTTTTTAAGCCCATAGAGTACTTTGTAAAATTAATTTTGGTCGACCAATGGGGCACGTTTTCACTCATAATTTCCACCAAACACCCTTTAGCCCTAAGATTTCACAGGGTAAATGAGAAAAATAGTAGCTTTCTTCAGATACCAAAATACTGACTACTACCTGTAAAATCCTGGGTTCTGGGGACAAGGCTATTTGTGATCGGACCATGGCCCTTTAAAGAAAACAGTTAAGCCTTTGTTCCTTTAAACTTTAAAATTATAAATGATATGTATCCAAAATGGTACTGAATAATTATAACATAATCGCATTTAATTATTTGTACGCCGTATATGCAAGACAAATGCTCAAAACAGACCATTCGCAAATATAGTAGTCGTCTGGAGGTGTGTATCGCTGCTAGTTTCTGATATGTCTCGCGTGCGACTCGACAGGGTCAGAAACTAGCAAGCTCAACACACCTCCAGATGACTATTATTATATTCGCGAATGGTCTGCATCTTGCCATTTATCTAAAGCAAAACAGGATACATCAGTAATCGACCGGTCTTTTTTTCAGATTTAGATACTTGGTTGTTAGTGCTGCAGCATCAGGTGAAAAAGGGCCTTAGATTTCTACCAACCAGGGCCGGAATAATAACATTTGCAATCATAGCTAAAATTGATCATTGGGTTGTGTAGTTCATGAAAATACGTAATGACAAAAATAAAAGTGATGGCATTTGCATAAACCAACATTTTCCAAAATGGCCGCCATTTTAAAGGTAATAGCACTACTATGGTGACTTAGTGTTGGAATGTATGTTGTCTGGGTCAAGAGGTTCAATATACAATTGCCAGAATTATCTGAGTCATGGAAATTTATATACACGGCTATTTTTCAAGATGGCCGACATCTCGTCAAAGAAGCCCGTATATTTCTTATTATATAACCTAAGGAGATGATTTTGGTGTCAAAATGAGTGTTTTCTGGGTCAAGGAGTTCAATAAAACTATTCTCAAAACTGTAGGATGAATATAAAAGTGATGTTTATTTGCATTTGTCCCCTTTTTTCCAAGATAGCCCAATATTTTAAATACAAGTACCCAAGAGTGTTAACTTACTGCAATGTCAGGCTTAATGTGGCAAAGTGATAAAATATACTAACCCAGATGCTTGATAATTAATACCAACACAGAATCCTCAGTAACTCCTCCTTAGAACTTCCTAACTGCGCTTTATGACCCCTATGAACGAAAACCCCAAAAACATTGACTACCAATAGGTGTGCACGTGACCATGACCATTTAATTGTTCGAAATTCGGGGCCATTGTACTCTTGACATATCTGAAACAAACAAACAATAGTTTCTATTAGAGTAATACAGGCCTAAATATCAAAATTCCTATGCAATTCCAGATATATGTATTGGGTGAATACATATAGAGTAGTCAAGATGTCACATTTTGGGTGTCACATTGGTAGTCCATGAATAACATGACTCACGACTCATCTGACAGTTTGAGAATATTGCTGTTGAAATCCTTGACCTAAAACATCCACTTTGTCACCAAAATCGTCATTATAGGTGCTGTATAGATGAGGTATCCCACCCGGATTTGCCTTTTTAGTGACCATCTTGGAAAATAGTGGACGTATGAAAACTTTTATTACTTTTATATTCAGCTGACACTTTAGGCTATATAATTCAGAAATATAAGATTTTATATTTTTTATGTTTGTCAATTAAAATGTCAGCCATCTTGGAAAATATCGGCACATGCCAACATAATGTTAGTGTTGTGGGAAAGTTTTATTGCACTCCTGACCCGAAAAAAACATTTGTTACACAAGTTGTCTTAACAGGTGTTTTTGGCTTTAAGAGCTGCCATATGGAAAATGGCGTTCTCGTATGCAAATTGCCACACCCTTTAAATTTTGTCCCATCACCCGTTTTCAGAACTCCCATCACTAGGTCAATTTTAGCTATGATGACAAATGTTTTATTCCGAACCCGTACCACTCTCCTAAACTGGTTGATGCTGCAGCACTTGCATTAAGTTTTGTACTGCATGTGGTATCATTTCTGCTTTTCTGGGGTTTTTCAGTTGAATTATGACTTTTCTTTTTTTGTAATCAATCTCTTACATATTCTAAAAAAAACAAAAGTTTTAGGCGGTTGAAAGTGATTTAATTATTTCTTTTAATTTTTTCTTTTTTCTGTAACGAAGACTTTAGGTCGCAATCGCCATCAGAATGGACAGGTAAGCTCATTGATCAACTCGGTGTTACGTATTCTAAAATTCATCATTCGATACTTTTGAACAAAAATGGAGATGAATATACGAAAATCCCATCTAATCCATTTAGTCGGCTGCCGTCACATACTGTTCTATCTCATAGTTTTGACATTTTTGAGAACAAAGTCGGTTATTGTTAATATGACATTGAACTCTTCAGTAATTACAGAGTTTTCAAACTTGGACTCTACCTAATTAATGCGATATTATAATTAGCAAAATTTGATCTATGTGAATTTAATTCAAATTGATTTTTTCACCAATCAGCGATTATTGGACATAGATCACTATGTGATGCCCTAAAAATAACGTACATGCATACTTTACACGGAGATTGAATTGCGTTACATACCGGAGCTATCCTGTGTTTCTATCTAAGAAATTCGAAATCGTAAGATACATATATCTTCATCACATACCGGATTATATCAAATCTGCGTCTCATACAGCGCTATCTGACATACGACAATTGCGCCTTTTATTATATTACGGTGATGAATACGTCACATATAGGTCGATCTGTGGTCTATCTCAGACATCGTTTGGAAAAAAATCTTCGTCACATACAGATCTATAAGTTTATAATCATATTAAACAGGTTTGGCTAGATAACCAGCATTTATTTTTCACTGAATAAAAAGCTGAGTGTGTCTTGATTCGATATTCCTGTTGCCTGGTAGTAAATGACGCAATTGGTATGTTTGTTCGCGCGCATATTACGAAGGAAGATTTCAATTGCGATTTTCTCGAAACAACAAGTATTTGTGAGGAAGATAGTGAAGCCGACGATTTGCTGTTATATTGACTGGTCTAAGGTTCTTTCTATGGGTTGCTTTCAGGTTCGACCTGTACTGCAAGACGTTTCCAAACAAATTACCTTGCGGTATATGTTTAAAACATTTTCAGATTCCGAAAACAGTGTACTTGTTTGACATTAATTTTTGTCAAGGTTGTTTACAGTGCCATGAAAGTACAGTGAGCCAAAAATGATTTCAAACCCAGTGACCCTCAAAATATTTGCCATAGTTACTTTTCCGTGTACGACTTAGGGAAACGTGAGTTCCAGGTCCGTGTACCAGGACCATGGGCTATGAAGCAGATCGCAAAAGATGCTGCGCCATAAAAGAGTTCAAGACAAATTTCGATATTGAAACGCAGCTGGATATTATTAGCAAAAAGTCTCAAAAACGGAGTTGTCGGCAACATCAAGGTGTGAAATCATGATGTGGTTTTGTAGGGTATGTGTGTCAGATATAATCTGTCAGTTTTGTGTTGAAGAAAAGAAACCATTAAACCACAAAACCACGAGATTGCTCTCCTTCTGCTTGTAGCTGGTAGAAAGGCGGGTAAGAATATCAATTCAGAAAGAAGAGTCTGACACAGAGACGTTTTATTCTTGAAGAGAAGCGTGCTGAGTACCCAAGCAATTTAGACACTATCATGTCACCCGGTCTAGTTATAAAAGACCAGAAGAGAAACTCTTCACGAACGACTTCAAAACTGTTCACGAAGAATGAACTCTTTGGGAAAACGACTGCTGACGAAAGGGAGTGACATTGATGCGGCAGCAGAGGCTCCGACGAGTAGAATGCTGCAAGTGTTCAAGGAAAAGTTTCAGAAGGTGTAGGATGCAAACGGCGCATCAGTGAACTTGACAAAAAACTCTCTAATACGGATTTAGATCTTCTGGGCCTTCCAAGAGGTCCCACGTTCGAAGAGCTTGCACCAGAAAGCTCAGCGGAATTTACGTCGATACCAAACTCTAGAAATACCACAGCTTCCTGCTCTACCTTTGATCTACTGCGACCAGCGGTGTTGAGATTAAGGACTCGTAAGAAACATCAAGGGATCTCAATTGAATCCTGAATGCAATGCTTCCGCTATTATCTATCCGAAAAGCAAGTAAGTTTTCTTGAACTTGCGTTTTACCACTTCCCGCCCCCACTCCTTAGCCTTCCCCTGCTTACCCTATATACATAAGGCCATATTCGAACGTATGTTGTATACGGCCTTGTGGAGATCAGGTTGTAAGGGTTCGTAAGGACCCAAATGTTATGCGAGTATTTACCTTCAAATTTACACCAGATATGTATGGATTCATAATCATGTCAAAAAAGAAAACTTATATATTAAACTCTGAAGGAAAAAAAAACCCAGGAAATTCACTCTCCCACACGCGTTTTTTTACAACCAGTGTGGTTGTGGCAGTTTATATATGTACGGGGATGGCAACTTATTAATTATGGCAAGAGGATGGATTAGCAGCGATTTGCATAATCCAAAACATCGAAAAAAATCATCAAAATTAATGTTTTTATTTTTTTTAATGGCATGGATATGCGCACATAACCTGCAAGTGGTTGGCTTGAATCGTGTATTAACAAGTTAGTACTTTTTATCTGATTCTTAGCTATATGTGCGTATCAAAATTCCGACTTGAGATCAAAAAGCCTTCCCGGTGAATATGAACAGTTTTCAGCGTGATATGTGCACCAAACAATTACAGTTGACCTCAACACAAAACATTATTGATCTTTGGTTATTTTGAACTCGTGGTAAACCGTAATCAGCTGTTTAGTGCAGATTTCCCAGATTATAAGTCGTGTATGTCTATTTGCGGGAGACGGTATGACAATTAATACTTCATTTTTTCCTTTTACATATCTGGTGGTTTTTTCAACATTAAAGCATTATATGGAATTGTACAAACTTATCCCTGATTTATAAGTTAAAAAAAAAAACGCATTTCCACACATTTTTCGATTCTCTGCGCATTATCGCTGCTGCTTATACCTTTATAGGATGTTAGTCCTTGAGAGTACGAATGAAAAGTCCGGGATGTCCTGTCAGGGTGGGGATATCGATCCTAGGGATTAGTATCCAATTCGTGTGTATAAGTTATAGTTCCTTAGGTTTGGGAAGTCGAAGGCGAGTCGGACCATAGATTCAATGCCCTGTCCGATATGGCCTATCTGTACTTATAGGAATCAATGTCCAAATTAAAAAATTGATGTGGATTGCAAGTCCTTAGGAATTAGTATCCAAGTCTGACGTGCCATGTATTGGGAATAACATTAAAAGTATGTAGTTCGAATAATAAGAAAAAAAAAAACCACAAAAGCTGCATAATTCCGACATCAACAGCAACTACCACCGGAATCCACTCAACCTGTAAGAAGAAGATCACCACGAAAACCAAAGAAAGTCAACGCCAAGGCATCACATTTTCCAGAGGTTACATTAAAGAAATCTGAGAATCCATGGAAACCAAGAAGGAAGGAAAAGAAGACTAACTTGTCAGAAGAGGAGACAAAGACAAGGTAATTTAACAGCAAAAGGTTGTTTAAAAAGTTTTAAAGAAAAGGGGGTTGTTTGTTTAAGTAAATTTTAACAGTTGTTTCAGCAGGTTACTTGAACAACCCCAGTTTTTAAAAGTTTTACAGTGTAGATGGATAGTCGCATACTTATTTAAACACTGTTTTTTTAGATTGTTTTTGTTTTGATTAGTATCTGGCGTTTGGTGCTTTTAAAAATCAACCTGCCAAATTGCATTATGCAACACCAGACAAACAATAAAAATGAGGAATGTTGACAGTTTACGCAAATGTTCGGATTTGTGAGATATTGTATGTATGTTAAACCCCGTAAAACGCTTTAACCCTAATAGAGCCGGGCTTTTTTTGGACCCATCTCACCGCCGGGAGGGGGGGGGGATTCCGCTCCCCTAGTATCTCGGAAACGGATTGATGAACTATCATATGTGTGGTACCCATGGATAGCTATGACCATCCCGAGTCCATCGATACTAAAAAAGTACAAACATACCTTGTATGACGTCACAGTGACGTCAAACATGACGTCATGCAAAAAAATGCGAAGAAAAAAAATCTTTAAAAATCGCAAAATTCATGGTTTTTCGCCATTTTTTCAAGCAAAAGTTGGATTTTTTGGCCATGATGTAAATAAATACGAGAAAACATAGTGTAAATTATACCATTAGAACCAAAAACTTGATTTCTGCTGTTCCGTGTAATTTCAATGGGAAATAGCTTTTCTTCGCACGCAGTGCGCGATAACGTAACGCCTCGTCATAACCGTAGGTCCGATTTTGTTCAAACGGTCTTAAAACGAGCGCAAAGCTTCAAAGAAAAAAAGTCATGTAGTTTCGGCGTGAAAAAATAACAATAGGTGAGATACGACAAAAAATGTCGTGGGGGTCCTTTTAGGGTTAATATTTTTTTTATTCAATCACTTTATTAACACGTATCGTTAATAACGTACATTAATTTGGTCATGACATACACGCCAACGTTCAACGTGCACAGGTCATTTCAGGTATACTTAATGGAAAGATATAAAACACAACACATACATACATACACAAATAATTATATAGTTATTCATATAAACAAAGCAAAGCTATAAAAATTAAGTTATGAAATCTTTCACAAGAGAATCTACGTTAATCATGACAGACTTACAGCCTGTCTAAAATGGTACAATCGAAAACCGATTATTTTAAATATTATATTCAACGTTCTTCACATTAACGAAAAAAAAATGCTTCCAGTATTTTTGTTTCATCTCATTTGCTTGTTTCAATCGAGAGATAACTCCAGTTTACTGCGGAACACAAAAATTGAGTTTCTGGTTGAATAAAAACGGTGAAAGAATTATATTTTTTTTATTATTTATGTCAAGGCTAATCTAGGCATTAACAGCAGTTATCTAATTATCTGACGGATTGGCGCCAAGATAGCGATTAACCTCCCTTTTGAAACTCTGCAAGTCCTGGTTTGATGAGCAGGAAGGGCATTCCATAAGCCTACAGAGAATGGGAGAAATGATCTTCAGTGGTAGGCCATTTTGGACCTTGGGACTTTCACAGCAAGGTCATGAGACCTGACTTAGCGCCTAAGGTGAGGATCAACTGAAAGCAGCTCAGGTAGCAGCTGGCTGAGGAGATCTGGTGCTTGTCCATAAAATATGCGGTGGAAAAGAGTGACAATTCCAACTGCCTGCGATGACCAAGTGGTTGGATGTGGTGAGTGATTAGCTCACTCTCGGGGATACCAATGATGGAAATGGCACGTCTCTGGATTGCATCTAGTTTGGATAGTGAAGTGGGTGTTGCTCCACACCATGCTGAACTTGCATATTCCATGTTGGATCGAACCATGGATTTATATATAACAGCCCTTTCAGTTGTCCCTAGATAGGGTGCAGCTGTTTCCCGCCATATTGCCAAGGTAGAAAAGCAACTTCCTGTGGTTTCAATCGGCGACTCAGACCCGCTATCCATGTCTAGAGGTCTGTGGTTTAAATGAACAAAGTGACCTTGAGACCTTTTCAAATGAACATCGGAAACGTTCAGAGCATAATACAAGGACGCTTACCAGTGACGCGCATTACGTAAAGTCAAAATACGCGTAAGTGCTGCGCCCAACAGTTGCGTGTGATGACCCGTTAGTCGGGGGCATTATGTTCGGTAAATATCGTTTTCAATAGTATTGGTAATTCTTAAACAGCTGTGAAAATGTAAGCAATTTCATTGGCTAATTCCCGGGTTCAATTCAACAATTGAACCCAGGTAGTACGCGCTGCGTATTGACGTTATTTGGAGCTTGAAGCGCAGGCGTCTTACCGCGTTTTGCGCGCGCGCCTGCGCTAATGCCCGGGTTCAATTCGAAATTTGAACCCAGGTAGTACGCGCTGCGTATTGACGTTATTTGGAGCTTGAAGCGCTCGCGTCATACCGCGTTTTGCGCGCGCGCCTGCCTGCTAACTGCTAACGTTGCATCTCGTTGCGTATGTTGGTTGCGTCCAACGGGTTGTTCGATTATTTTTGCGTGGAAGAATTCGGCCTTCGGCCTCGTTCTTCCATTTAAAAATAATGGTATCGCCTTGGTTTCAATTCGTCGTAAAGAGAGTACCGGTGTGGCAGGAGATATGGTCTGCCGGTCTCACAATCCGGGAACAATGGTGAACAATAGGGCAATCGATTCAGTTGATTCTTCACGCAACATTAGTTTCACGCTTTATTCCGTTGTCGTCTATGGAGCCCGGACTATGATACCTGCCGGACTCCGGGGCCGGACTATGATTACTTTCACACCGGTTCCCAAAATCATACCTTTATTCTCTAACTGAAATATAACAAAAACATTCAAAATTAAAATATTGTAATCAAATGAAATTTTCAACATATTGTGGTCTGTATAGTAGAACCCGTGGCAAAAGAGAAGAGGTTATGATCACTGTCAAATCTGTGAATGATTGTTTGAATGGATGATAATGCTAAACGGGAAAGATTTTAATAAAATAGTTGACTATGATTTTTATTCTTCTAGGATCAAAGTAATTTACTATACTTTGATTGCCACCAAATAGGCGGGCCTCATATTACAGTGCGAACCATAGAGCTAGAATATAAACCAAACGCTCGTGTTATTGAATAGGCCAGCAACGTAACCGATTGTAATGTATTTTGTTTGTTTGTTTTTTTTTGCTTTTGGGTGATGCTCTTTTATGGTTATTACTGTGTTGTTTTGTATTTTTTTTTTACAGGAGCTAATAAAAAAGTTTACTAGTATTTTGAATAATAAACTAACACCGCAGGAAGAATTTCCAAACGCTCATGTCCAGAACCCTTCAGCTTCCAATGGACAATGAAGAGAGATTAACCGCAATCGTTGACTTAGTATTTGAAAAGGTAAGGTGCTATATGTTACCAAGAGCCCATTACAAAGGACTTGTGGAAAATGCTAACGTCCTACGACACATGCACCGTATATGAAATAAAATAACTTGAGCAATCTTTCGAATAATTTCTGCACGAAACAATCAATAGAAGTCTGCCTGATTTAGTGTTTAGGGACGGTCCCGTCACTGGCTTTATTCAAGGACAGCGTAGGCCTATTGCCTCTCTTTCGTATCATTTTTACAATAAATATAATAAAGAGAGGCATTACGCTGACCTTGAGTAGTGGGCCCAACGTGACCGTCCCGAAACCTGATAGGCGACCGCATCAGGCCAGGAAATGACAATTATGGGAAAAGCTATTATAGAGTTGATTTTGGTTTATAAGCTTTATTCCATAAAGGCTTGATTGCATGTCTTTCATCCAGGCCACCAGGCCTTAAACCGAGAATACCAGAAGCTTTTCAAACGCCACTGTATTACATTACTCTAAGTTTTAGTTTACATAATGTGATAAATTATGTTGAAACGATTCCTACATTGACATTGTTGCAATCAATGAGTTGGTTAAGGGGAACACAAAAACAATAAATGAAAAAGGGAACTGATGAACGAGTCCATGTTGCCAATACTATCACGAAAAGTGTGACGTCTCATTTTTAACTTTGTCCCATGACAATACAAAGTGAATAACTTAAAGTATCTGATAGGTTTGTATCCATTTTAATAGACCAGCATTTGCAGTTATTATATTCAAGTAGAGAAATAACTGCTTCACAGATTAATCTCAATACAATTAACGAATACTCCCCCCGAATACTTCCTTCAGATTTCAAGAGTTCAGCATATGCCAGTGAAGAGTAGAAGTAAATTGAACACATTTCGGCTGAGAATTTAGTCCCGATTTTCGGACATGCATACGGTGTGTTTTGTGGACACCACTATAACCGCTAAAATTCTAACATTCCATCACACACCTGCCTTATTTGTTGCTAACATGGACCCAGTGATATTAAGCAGTGCCTGGCGTGGTGATCTCCTTTAAAATGTCCTGACATGGTAACAACAAATAAAATTGATAATATATAACAACAATATTTTTAGTAGAAAAGTTCAGCTCATATTTTTACATTATCAGACAGTACTGATATGAGCAATTGTCGATCCCAAAGCAAACCAGTATAATTATGAAAAGTATATCATTTTGATGTTTTGTGTCGCTGCATTAAGGCAGGAAAGGAAGACACCATAGGCCATCAGTTTATCCACTGTTGGGTCTGTGATGTCTGTTGTTGTGAACATTCTCTCTCAGAGCTCTCTGGGAACTCGTCGTCTATATGGATAGTGTTTAACCTCTGGGCTCGGACTACTAGAAAGTTTGCTGGGGACAGAACATTTTCAGTGGTAGCTCCACATATTTGGAAGTTGTGCAATGCAGTTCAGAATGCTGTTAGTATCATTCAGTCTATGCTCAAAGATAATTTGTCATCCTTGATGTTTATATCTTTGCCGTTTTTGTACTTTACTTTGTCATACACTGCGCTTCTACGTCGGAAAAGGCCCGCATTAAATCTCTGCTATTATCTATATTATTATATCAAGAATCTCAAATACAGGGCTGATAACTATTATGGTCTTGATATCTTGTATACTTGCTAGGAGGCGCAAATCACCGAGCAACATTTTAGCAAGGCCTATGCCAACATGTGTAGAGTACTCCCTCAACAGGTGAGTGCATTCTGAAAAGGAGTCTAACTTTAGACCTGGTTTTTTTAAAATATATACGCAAATACTGATGAGCGAGAGGTTAGTTAAGCGCGTGGTAACCCAAGACCAGATACCTATCTTATTTTGTTTTCAATCAGTTCAGTGGGTGTAATATTTCAGCAATAAAGTCTGATAAAGACACGCACAGTGTCGCCAAATGTGCTAAACAACCGTTTTCCCGTTGTTGTACTTTTTCATGAACACTTAGTTTCCGTCACGCGGATTGCATCTGGTTATAAGATCGGTTATAAGTATGTTTGTTTCGTCAAATATATTCTGTTTTGATACAGTCAAAAACGCCCCCTAATGGGTGAATGGCAGCATATGCTGAAATGACGGTTTGTGGCTGTACAACGTTTCGAGTATAACCCTTCAACGGTTTACAGGGAGAATTGTAGCTTGTACAACGTTTCGCGTAAAACCCTTCACCTGTACAGGGAGGAATATGATTTACAACATTAAAAAGTTCCAATAAGAAACAAGAATATACAATCTATGGCTGTCAAAAAAGACACACAATATTAAAGTGAGAACACGTTATAAAAACGTTTTGAGAAGTTGTACAATTGAGTCAAACATTGATACAATTGCTTTTTCAAAATGTCAAAGCGGATGTTAATGCCATGAGGGTAAAGAGTTTTGAGTCTATCGATGAGATTTTGTTCAGAAAAAGTCGATTCCTTGTCAGAGATACCGGACTTGGGGAAAAAATTCCGGTAATTTACTGTCAATCATTGATTGTTGAGTTTAAAATGTGCGGGCTACTGGTCTACCAGGGAGATGAGAATCTAATAGATCTCAGATGTTCAGAGAAGCGGAAAGAGAGAGAAGTTTTTGTCTCTCAATATACAGCTTTGACAACTGACAGACAATGGCATAGATTAGTTCGTTGAAGTGCAGGTGATGTTGAAGTTATTGTGGTGACGGAATACCATTAGAGCCGTAATTTCAGTGGCTGAAGCACATGGAGCACAGGTTTTGCACCCAGGTCTATTACATTCCATAGTATACCAGGAAGAAGTTGGGGTCAGAGGTACGAACAACGCGATCTTTAATGTTACGTTTCACCACGATATGCGGTGATTGGCGGATCAAGTAAAAATGTTCTTAGTGGATGAGCTTGCAAGTATGGTCAAAGTTTCTAACAATGATGTTCGCACTGGATGTTAGCAATCACCTGATGAAAAATGAGAGGATTACCGGAATTTTGTCCATCGTAACCGTTTCTGTTCAAGTGTCGTTTTTGACACCATAGAATGTATATATTCTTGTTTCTTATTGGACTTTTTAATGTTGTATTGTTTTGAAATAGTAGTTCCTTCTGTACAGTGAGGGTTTATACTTGAAGGGTTATACTCGAAACGTTGTACAAGCTATAAGACATTTCAGCACTGCTGCCATTCACCAATTTGGCGTTTTTCGGACTGTATTTTGTACTACCAGTGAGCTAGCAGACAGTTTTGGACGTTGATCTATCATATATATGTTTTCTATATCTATATATATTATATCACAGTAAACATCACAGTACTATTATGACAGGTGACTGTAAATGGAATTAAGAGGGTCAATCCCATTACAGGAGAACGTAATGACAATTTCAAAGATAGACTCTGGAAAGGCAACCGTTTACTCTTCTTCTTCTTGGTATGAGTGGCAGCAGCTTAGATTTTGCAACGTTGGACAACTCCTGTTGATGCGTTGGGGTCCGCTAGTATGTGATGGAGACAACCACATTGGAAGGCTGGCGATGGCCAGCCTTGCCAATATCGGTGCATATTGCTATTGAGGACCGATATGTGCGGATCCGTTTAAGGTGACCCATTCCTGTGCGTGGGGATGCTGCCAGGTGGTAGTTCGTTCTTAGGTGTAATAGAGAGTTTGTCTGGTCTTGGGGTATTAGCCAGGCAGTATTCCAGTGTCTGGAAGATGTTGAAAGGGGAAATGGAGAGTTAGCAGCATTTCGGCAGAAGGTCGGCGAGGAGCGCAGTCTCTGTCTGTCTACCGAGTTGGTTGTGATTCTTTGACAAGTGTTATGCAGCAGGTTTGCTGTGTCCAGCAGGGCCGTGTCAATGGTTTATGGCGTGTGTGGTGTTCTCTCCGTAGTACTGCAGGTGCAATGCCTGAAGCAACTGCGTAGGAATTCGGTGGAGTTTAGGGACGGAGGAGGACAGTTGATAGTCTCTCAACGGTCTCGTTGAGTACGTGTCCCGATTACTGTGGTGAGAGCTGTTGCACCATGCTGGGGCGGCTATAGTAGCAGTGCGTGACCAGAAGCCAAGGCAATTGGTGCGTAGGGTCGTTGGGCTGGCACCCAATGAAGATCCAACAAGGCAAGTCGGACTGGAGGAGGTTATTCCTCAAAAACCTTAGCGCATACGGACTCGAGGTTGATTGTGAATGATAGGTACTTGTACTGGTCTACCTTAACCGATGTGACTGATCTGTCCAGCAAATTAAAGATAATGGACTACGCTTTCAGTGGATACCAATATGTTCGCTCTATAGTATAAACAATCAAAATGGCGATAATTATTAAATTAGGGTAAAAGTTTTCGACTCACCTGTATATTGAAATTTACATTTGCTAACCTGCAAAATGATATGTAAATTAATTTAGGATCTGATCTATGAATTTGTTTAAAGGTCACTTTCGGCTGCTAATGTTTATTTGTTTTCATATTTTTCCCCGTAAACTCTTTATTACACCCGTCCCCACATCTCAAAATGACCACCTGCCCAGTTAGAATTTGTAATTCTCAGCTAACGATTTCACACAAAAACAACATGGTGGTTTCAATTTAAAAAAGGATTAATTCTTATATTATGCTCACGACGGGGCATGGTCCTCGGTCATAAATAGGCCAACATTTTACAAAGATTAATAAAACATAGAACAGCTCGAGGTATGAGCATTTCAAGAAAAGAGTGTGAATTCCATTAGATTTAGGGTCACACGAAGGGGTCATAGGTCAAAAATATGGTCAACAAAGAATTACACAATAGTGAACTTTAAGGTTCACGACTACATGATTATTTGAATAAAAGGTCCACCAACGGTACAACCAGTTTGAATCCCGTAACTCCACAAGCGTATGTCGTACATGAACAAACTTACATTTTTGAAATCCTGGCAGCACCCACACAATTTAGTATACTTTCCAACAAAACGTGCACCCAGTATTAACCGAACGATTTCATTTCTGGGGATCAGGGGTCTTGCCAAGTCAATGGACAGAAGCAAAATCACGGGCCGATTCAGAAGGGGTAAAAGTCAACTGCGGAGACATTACAAACCGTCTCTTTTCAATAGTGTCATTTGTAAGATTCTCGGAGCATACATTCACTCCCACATGAGAAGCAATGCTTGACCGTGGCTCGGAAACTCCTTAATGGTCTCATTCACAGGCTGTCTGCGCTGGGACAATCATCACCGCGAAGGTCTGGTATGGAGTTCCCCACAGGCCTGGTCCTGGGTCCCCTACTTTTTCTGCTTTATATTAACGATCTACCAACCAGCTTACAAGTAAAGCCCAGACTTTTGCGATGACTGCCTGTTTCTCATTGGCAAGGACAGGATATATTAATATTCTGCAAGAAGATCTTAAGAAATTTGGAAATTGGCGCAGATAGGTGAAAATGTTATTCAGCCATCAAACAATGCTACACTGAGCATATTAAATTAGTCAAAAACAAAATGTGTATATTTGACTAATTAAAAATTAGTAATGCAAATATCAATGTTTTATCATTATGATAAATGTACTTCAATGCTGGAAACCTGTTTGCCTATGTGGAAGACATAACTCTTCCCATATTGAAAGTAGTTTTATGTATACTAGAGTGTGGGCCGCCTGACGTTTCGCTCCTAGCGGATCTTCATCAATGGCAAAATTGACAAAAGCAAAGATTAAGACAAACCATATCTACACACAAGGAACCAAAAGACAGGAGGGGTGATGGTTTTAAAGGAAACTGGGAGGAAAAGCGGAAAAGAGACAATGCGAAAGGAATGAAACAAAGATATGTGACGATAACCAAGAATCAGTGGGGCATGGAGTAGTGGAGGACGGAATGAGTGATGGGGCAACAAGGGACTGGGAGAGCCTGCTGAAAAAAAGAAACAATAAGAGTTAATGAACAAGGGGAGGGTTGATAAGACCAGGAAATCGCGGGCAGGGACAGGGTTTAAAGCTTGAAAGAGAACAAATGGATGAAGATAGTAAGGAGGGAAGGGACATCATGATCAAAGATGGGGCAATGAGGCCTGGAAAGAAAAATTGGGAAAGAGAAAAAAAGTGGAAAAATTAATGGGAATTTGCATATAATAAACAACATATGTAACGATAACAGAGCAAAAGCATAATGATGATAATAATAAATGCTGGAAACATGTTTGATATGCTGGAAGATAACTTCCCATATTTTAAAGTCGTTTTTATGTATACTAGCGTGGTGGGCCATGACGTTTCGCTCCTAGCAGGATCTTATCAAAGGCAATGACAAACAAACCGATAAGAAAACCATATTACACCACAAGGAACAAAAGACAGGGAGGGCAGGGGTGATGGGTAAAAGGAAATGGGAGGACAGCTGAAAAAAGAGAACAATGGAAATTATGAACAAAGATATGTGACGATAACCACGAAATCAGTGGGGCATGGAGTAGTGGAGGACGGATAGTGAGGGGCAAAGGGACTGGGAGAGACCTGACTGAAAAAAAGAACACTAAGGTTGCGTTAATGAACAAGGGATGGGTGATAATGAGCAGGAAATCAGTAGGGCATGGGCAGGGTCAAGTAGAAAGAGAACATGGAATGAAGGGTAGCTAAGGAGGGAAGACATAATGATCAAAGGATGGGGCAAAGAGACTGGGAATGAGAACCGGAAAAGAGAAAAAAAAGTGAAAAATGAATGGGAAATTCAGATAACTAAACCACATAATGTAACATATAACAGAGCAGAAGCATATGTGATAATACTAAAAAATAATAAATAAACATGTGAAATAATAAAATGTAGTGAACAAAACATAAGACTAAAAAAACCCCACATGATAATGAAAAATTATAAGATGTAAAACAGTACAAAAGAAACAGAAAAAGAGGGAAGAGCTGAAAAAAAGGTTGGTTATTAAATATGTGGAAATAAGGGACCTAGTCCGTTACCCTCCTGGATGTTGAGACCATGGGGATTTGGAATGGTGAGTAGACGCGTCATCCACACCTTTTCTCTATGAGACGGTCAGTGTCGGGGCGGTTGCCAAGAGATTCAATACCTGTACGGTAATATTCAGGAATGAGTATGGTTAGGGTAAGTGTTGAAGTGCTGACCACCGGTGTTGGTGTTTCCAACTTCTTGGTGTTGACTGTGGACCTTTGGCCATAGAAGCGGTCTTTCAAGGATTGCTTGGTTTCTCCAACATACAGGACTCCACACACCCTGCAAGAATAAGATAAATGAAATTAGAAGTACTGCAGGTGATGTTGCCTCTGGCTTGGGTGGTACCAGTGGCATGGCCTGGGAACGAGTCAATCTACTGTATCTGGTCATTACAGACGATACATCTCGACCTGTGCACTTGAAAGTACTTTGCTGTGTAGGAGAAGATAGTATCAGTTGTGGGGGGACTGAAGCCCTCACAATCATGGCACGTAGAGTGAGGGGACGTTGGTAGGCAAGATGGGAGTGAGCGAAACGGCACGGCGAAGGCGATATGAAGTGTGAAGAATATGAGGGTTAGTGTTAGCGCAGGGGAGGGAAGACTGGATGCAATGTACCACCAAGGGGGAAGTTGGGAGGGTAGGATCCTGGTTTCTGGGTTCTCTGCAAGAGCCGTAGTCCTGGGTAGTGGGTAGGCTCTCTGGATGGCTTGTTGAACTCTGCTGGAGCTGGGTTTCTGCCGCTAGGTGTTTCTTCAAATTCCTGGAATGGTATAAATGAAAATCTAGTATCATTAAATAGCGCAGAAGCGAAAGAGCTGGCGTAAGCAATGCCAGTCTTACCGCGCGAGCCGGTGGCAACTAGAGGAATGGAGCCTGATGAACTGTTTAGGCTTGGGAAGTCGAAGCCGTGGAGCGGGTAGCCTTCTGCTTTCTGATGGTGACATCAAGGAAATGTACCTGTTGGTGAGAATATTCAGAAGTGAATTTAATGGATCTGTGAGGAATTGATGTGGTTAGTAAATGTGATGAGGCTCTCGCTGGTCCAGATGAAAATTACATCATCGATGTACTTCCACCAAACCCAAGGACGACACCGTGCTGCAGCAAGCATTGCTCTTCAAGGATTTGGGACATGAAAAAGGCACAGCCAGCGAGCGGCGCCATCCTCGTTGGCCCATCGCCGGCCCATGGTACTGCACGAATGTCATCATTAAAGGTAAATGATTCTTAGTTAGTACATGCTCATCAACGGGCCAGATCATCAATGGGGTGTGGTGTTTCCACTTTGGCCAAAAACTGCAACAGCGCTTGCGCTGCCTTCATCGTGGGGAATATTGGTGTAGACGGAGGCGACATCAAATGTCCCAATTATGGCGGTGCTGGGAACCTGGTCCTTGACATCTTCAGTTTCCTGATAAAGTCGGGGGTGGTCCTGATGTAGGAGTGGCCTGTGGAACAAGAGGTTTTATAAATGTCAACAAGAGGAGATGTTTTCTGTCGGAGAACCGTTGCCATAGGATGATGGGCCTACCAGGTTTACAGGCTTGTAATCTTGGGGAGGGTGTAGCAACCTGTCAGCTTTGCATCTTGGGAAGGACATGGGATGAGCTTTATCAGAAGTGGACCACGGGTTTGCATATCATCCAGTGTGGCTTATCTGTTGAGAGAAACCTGTATGGGCATCAGAATCAAGAGTGGTATAGTTATCACGGTTGTTGGCAGTTGCCCCATAACGTAGTTTATTATGATTACAAAATATTATTTTACCTCTAATTTACACTTTAAAATGACTAATTAAGACTGACATTTTATTTGTCAAATGACAAATAAATTGACTAGAATAGTTATTCAATACTAGAATTAGTCAAGCACAAAACTACGAATATTTAAGTACACCTTGGCCTTTTGCTAATAAGTCATTTGACGATTTTGTATTAAAAAAGTCCAATTTTTCAAGTTGTAGAAATATTTGCAATTATGAAATTTAATCGAAAATCTTAAAAGCATTCTTTTTAAGTCAAACCACTTTAGCACTATTTTGCGGATTATAAAAAAAATAATGTGCATGACTAATATTTAATAGTCAATAAGACACTCTTTTGCTAATTATCTTCTCAGTGTATTTATGCAGATCTCATTTTCATCCTTTGAACACGGCAAGCGACTAACAGTCGCTCCACGGTCAAAATTTGTCAATGTGTTTCAAAAAGGTCAAATTTATTATTTACCGGGCCTATTCGAATCAGCATGAAAAATGCTCTAAATTAGTCCAAAAAGCCTAGTCTTTACTGATATTCTTTTAGATGGCTTTCCAAATGACCTGCAAGGCGTGTGACGCCATCTCTAAACACTGACATACGGTGGCTATATTACGTAGACAGAATTGCCCGTTTCGAAAGGGTTGAAAGAGGATCCTCCTCACTGCAGGTATTCAAGTTCTTTGGAACTTCTTCAACAGGTTAATTCAAGTCCATATCTTGGGGTCGAAATCGACAGCAAGATGCGCGGGAGGGTCCATATCAACACATCGTGAAATAAAGCTAACAAGGTCCTGGGCTTCTACGTAGGAATAATTGGCATTGCCCTAGGGAAATGAAGTCTGTAACATATAACATGCTGGTCGAAACCAATCCTTGATATGCCAATGTGGTTTGGGACCCTAAATCACAAGCTCACAAGCAAAGAAGTGAAGTTCATCGGAGGGCACTAGATTTTCTGTGTGACTTCCTCGTTTCTAGCAGTGTCATCAGGGATGATGACAGAATTGAAGTGGGACAACCCTTAACCGAGTGGGACAATACCCTTGACAAGTTTCAAAGAATACACACAAGACTGGATATCTACAGAAACTCGTTCTTTGTACGAACAGTTGCTGACTGGAATCAACTACCAGGGAAGTGGTCAACTCGCCTACTGTGACATTTTTAATTAAAACACAACAACCGCAGCCTTAGTTCTTTTTCTTACGTCATGCTTGCGCGAGCCAGCCACCTTGATCGTTGAAGTGGTGAAATGCAGCCGATCCTGTCCGAACCAGCGAACTATACAGATTCAGATACAGACTGGAGCAAATGTAGTTTTTCCCTCCCAGCATAACATTTCATATTGTACCCTCACTGTGAACATGAGAAATCTGCGATGCCCTATATGCCAAAATCTTTCTTTGGAAGCGTGCCCTATTTCCCCAATTTCAGAGGTCTTCAAAATGCTTGAATCTGCTCTGGCTACAAATAATACTTGTATCATTTCAATCATTTCACCTGTAACAGGGTTTGATAAACAAAGATGTGGAGATGCCTTCAGTAACGATTCGTTTCATGGACATATGTTATAGTGTATCATGCAATGGCTCCGTCCATATTCACAAATTCTTGGACTATGATCTATCTATCGGAAACATATCAAATGGTACCGAGAGTCCACGAAATTGCCAAAAAATAAGGATTCAAATGTTTGGGGCCCAATATTTCTGTGTGAAGCGACGGTAAATATGTCTTTGTTGTAGGCAAGGCTGAACACCACTCCTGCGTGTATATCCTAGACGAGTGAATGAACACATTGGCTTGTCTCGTGGTGTATGTAAATATAACTTGCTGTTGCAAATCCATATTAGGAATACTATATTTTTAAAATATTTTGCATACCTTCAGTATCAAAAGCAAACGTTGCATGCCAAGCACATAATCTAATCACAGTGTGTCATGTCAGATTTTCAAGAGGTGTTTTACCACGGTCAGGTGTATGATTTTGTTTGAGGACGCAGGTGACATCTTGTAATTGAATATAGTTTTCAAATACTGAATCATAGACTCATTTAAGCAAATATAAATTTTCTGAATGCTAGGAAGGGGAAAATCAAATTTATTTCTTGGTTTTTTTAGCGCTTCTCATTTGCACCAATAAAATGCTCCCTGCTGTCTGACTGCCTCGGTTTATCTAGTGGTATTGTTCCTGGCCATGCCAAGGTCACCTAGAGAAGATCCCCATTCCCATATGGGGATTTCTTCAAATTGGAGTCTGGCGCGGAATATACCGATACTTGTATCCATACAATCTCTTTTTTCGGGATTACGCAAATCCGCATTGCTTGGCAAGGGTTTACATACCCAGCTTTTTTATATTTTTCACTTGTCTTGAAATGAAATCGTTACAACACTATAGGTAAGGAGGTCTTCAAAACTGAAACGCCGATTAATCGTCGGTTTCGCACAGTTTGTTCTGGTTGGAACCAGGATTTTGTCCTAACAAATGGAAATCAGATCAACTGACATTAAACAATATTATTAGCACATTTTTTTTTTAAAGAGCGAGCCCCAATTTTTCAAAAAAATTGCCGATATGTTTTTACCACGGTGCAGTGGTAACTGGTTCTAAACTCTACCTGTTAATGGTTAAACTCGAAAATGTCCTGTGTGTCACAAACGAAGGAATTTTTAAATTTTTAAGTGTTGTTTTGTTATTTTGTAATTAGAATAATTATTATCGGGATCCCGATAATATTCAACGGCTTTTGCTGGAACGGCCTTCCAATGTGACATAGCCGGGAAATAGCGCCATGTATTGTACGCGCTCATCATTAGTTGTTTTAATTGGTTCACAAGGCAATCCATGTAGAGGTTATCTCTCGAGGTGGCACTATTTTCTCATGGCCGGACATAAACCGTAGCATTACAGATCTGCCGTTAAGTACAATCATGGGATCCCAATTCTCATACAAAATCGCTTATTTTAGATAACTAACGCATTTCTTAGCTTCCTCATTCGCATGTATAGTTTCCTATACAATTACCAACGTAACTGTGCCCAAATAAAAATCAACTTTTGAAATTGGGGCGCTCTTCAAAAATATGCCATTATTGCTTTAACCACCCGCGTTCATCACGAGGTTTTGAGATTGTGAAGTCCACCCTCCTAAATTTGAGGAGAATACTCTATTGATCCTATGCCGCGGTTTTAAAGCCATTTGCAAGGAGCGTCTAGGTTCGATCTTTTCTAAATAAAATAAAGAGGTTAATGCATGTCTGTAACAACCCTCATTTATTCCAATCCCAGTTTTGAGGATCAACCTGCAATGAAGAACCGTGCAAAGGGTGAATTTTAGCATAATTATCATTTGTGATGTTCAAAATAATTGAGTGAGTGCTACAGAAGCGCATGTGGAATTTTATTCTTGTTCTATATTCACCTTTCCCCTACAGCTTGTGCAGTTCAGAACTGTAACTCTAACAATGTCAAAGAGCCTTTGAGCCATAGAAATATGAAGAACACTGGGCAGAGATGAAGAAAGAGATAGAATAAATGGAATTAAGTAAGACTAATGGGATAAGGGACGAGAACATTATGTGCCTTCGACGTCTTTTTTTTTGTCTGTCTATATGTTATTTTTTAGTGAAACCAGTGGTCCCTGAATTTTTACTTGAATCATTCTCGGGTTCTTTAGTGTTGGATCCCGCCACCGGCTCACTTAGCTTACTCAGATGTTGAAGTAAATCCTTACATCACCACCAAGCCATTACCAAGACTTGTGGTCCAAGCTAAGAATAAAAATTTTGGATCTGTATATGTTTTTATATTTTGGTAAGAATTGTATTATGTGTTGAAAGGCATACCTCTCCATCGTACCTAGTATAAGCTACCTTCGGTTTAATTTGTTCTCCCAGACCGAAACGCCCATTTTAATCGACGAAATAGAATTGTCAATTTCTTCCAAAATAGTTTGACGTACTTAAAATGACAAATGTTGGGGATTAATTTCCTCGTTTTTTCCTTACAGAAATTGCAAAGTCCGTCGGGTCTAACTTGATTTTTCATATTAAAAGTTGGTTGCTATGTCTTTACCGCCTTCTAAAAAAAGTGGTACAATCATACAGAAACAAATTGGTTAAATATGAAAGTTAAAATTGGCTTTGCTGGGTGTTTGTTTCATCTTATTTGCTGTTGTCATCCGGAGAATTTAATCAATTTAGTGCATTCCAAATCAATTTGTGCCACTTTTATGTATGGCAAGAGTTGCTTCTCCCAGTTATGCCATGCTGTTTTGAAGCTCACAAAAGATGCAACTTGACAAAGAAACAAAACACAGATTAAGTAACAAAGAAGTCTATTTTTAATCGACACCATTTTTTAATAGTCAACCTAATCAGTTAAGAGAATATTTTTCTTTTCATAATAATACACTACAAATATTTATTGCACGTCAATGAAATGAACTTTGAATTTAGTACCAAATTGTTATCTTGTTCCAATCATGCCAGAAGGAAGTAATTGCAACCAAATAAACACTCCAAATCAAAGAAATGGTTTAAAATATTGCACTATCTTTTGCATTTACTAATTGTTGAAGTTAATAAAAATTTTGGATTGGAAAGCAAGTATTAAAGTGTTTGGTAGGCAATTTTTGCGTTTCCTGATACTTCAAGACCACAACTCCTCTACCTTCTCGCTCCAGGTGGCTGGACGCCGGATGTACGCTCATGGTTCTCTCTAACAAACAATAGTAAGTCGGAATTAATTCACTTTATCTTAAAGCCAGAACTTACTGATCATATTTCCCCATTACGTACTGTTTTCATTCATATCTTTAATGTTTCTTTATGAAGTTATCCCTTTTTAAAGAATTTCATATCTGTTAAAATTTGAATACCTTTATTTTTAAAAATCGTTCACACCGTTTTCACCACTCAACCATAAAGTGGCACAGACTCGTTTTTTGTGTTCCGCAGTAAAACTGGAGTATTTCTCGATTGAATAAGCAAACGAGATGAAACAAAAAATCCTGGAAAGCCTGTCTGTTTCTCTTTTATGTGATGTACACACTACTAATTATGTTGATTAATATTTGAAAAAAATAGGATTTTTGATTGTACCATTTGTTGAGACAGGCTGGTCTAATTCCGTATTGAAACCTTTTGAATATTGTAACTCCGTGATGTGAGGGGTCCTTCTACATATTTAATACCGTCCGACAGCTCTCTACACCATTAATAGGTATATAAGTATAGCTTCTTTTTGATGTTACATAACAGTTCTAAAACACTTAGTCTAAATGGTTCTAACAATATTTTTTGTGTCTACCAGTACATTTCCTATTTTAATTACATTATACAATGAACTAAATATGTATTCAAGCTTGTTTTACTTTATGTTGTATCTTGAATTTATCAAAGGAAAGGATCTGACCATGTTTTCTGGTTAATAAATCATTGCAACAGTACTCGTTTATTCTCCAGTGCTTGAATCCGATTTGTTATTAATATTAATTTTTATCCCCCATTCCACACATGTTGTGCTACGTATTAAGTGAATATACTTATCATTGATTACTTTTTGCCCATGGCGCAGTACGTCATCAACAAATTGCTTTAATTTACTTTTGATTTGGTTGAACCTATTAATGGCCAAAACTGCATTATACGAGTAGCTTGGGTTAGTGATATATCACCGTTTGAAATACCATTCATACCATCACCCGAACTCCTACATAATACTTGGAAGAGAGCACGCGACGTGACATTATGTTATTTTAGATACAATACACATCTTTAGAATATATTTATTAAGAGGGGCATTTAATAGTAATTTCCATCTATATACAGAGAGGGCAGACGAAAGGGCTTGGGCCTATCGTTGAAGATGAGTACTTCATTGAATTTTGTGTCATTTGTTTAGGACTTACTCCGTTTTGCAACGATAACGCTTATCTTTACAGTGAGGCCACGATACGATCCGAGGCAACAAGTAAGAGCACACCGTTTTACTCATACGCGCTGGTTTTAATTATCGTTGCGGCGATAAGCTTATCGTTTGATAAACGGATGTCGTTCCTTAAATCGTTTGTTGTGTCATCTGTGCAATTTTGCATAGGCTAAAGTTGTTTTGTTTAGTAAGTTCCTCAAGTGAGTAGGTAAACCATTGTTGTACAAAATACAAAATTTTGAGTTGGCTACGGTCGGTCAATCAAGTCCTGCAATTAAAAAGCTAACTCAAGCGGCTATCCTTGAGGACATTGCGATGGCTTCAAGCTTTGGGGATGAGCCCCTCACTTTGCACGTGTTATTGGAGACAGACTGAATTCAATTGAGGAAGAGAGAACATCGAAGATAACCCAAGGAACCGTCAATCCCACTAACCGAAAATGTGATCATGTGCATGATATGTTATGTCGATGTCTAAACCATTCGCTTGATAGCCAGTTTTATACCTCTCATGACAGAATTACAGAAACATTTGATGCAGACACTAAAGTATCAGCCACGCTGGTTGCCGCGGCTTTTGACCCGAGCGAATGCACCATGTTCGCACTGTCCCGTGACACTTGGGGCCGGTTTGAAGTCGGAAATCAGCTTTATCTCAAGGACCCATTTTTGACTATGACAATTTCTTACTACTTCACAGTCGTTCAGCCATAACCAAACAACAGCTAAAGCAGCCGAATTATCCACAGTGCCCCCATCCTAGAAAGCCTACGTCTAGGTTTGACACCTTGTAGTTAGTATGAACCCGCTATATCAATGCAAGTATAAGCGTGAAACTAATGTTTGCCGTGAAGAGTCAACTGATCAAGTGCCACATTCTTTACCATTGTAGGTGCACTATGAAAGTCCGGCGGACAAAAAAACTTCACAAACCCTCATAAGTTAATAACCGATTAAACCGTACCCTTCTTCGGCATTAATCGTCGATTTAATTTAAACCTGTTAGGTCAGAATAGAGATAATTCCGATGCTCGTTCTCACTGCCACTTTATTTCCGATAATAATAACACCCAATTAAATGGCTATATCCGACCGTGTGGACATCGATTACATCTGCGTGCTGGGGAATTATCGGATTGTTTTTTTTTCAAATTTCATCGGATATAAACCTAAACAGCCGGCAGGTTACAAGTCAAATAAAATGCTGTCCGTTCAGCTTATGCAAGGGAATGTTATTTCTCTTTGTTTCTCATATTAGGGTTAAGTACGGCTAGGCAAACTAATAGATGAGCTCATTGTAATTACGGAAAAGCCAAACAAAAGTTAGCAAGTACTGCAGTTTATAACAACCAATCAAAGATTAAAATTACTTTAACGTGAAAACAAATTGAGTAGAATATTAAAAATAAATAAATACCTAAATAAACAAATAATTAGTAATAGGGTGTACGGGTATTTTATATGTCTAACCTATAAAGAAGCGTTCCACAAGGCCTGCTTAACGGCAGTCCCTGTTCTTTGTGCTGCTTGACATGCCAACTAATCTCTTTTGATGATATTTATGCGTAATTGCATGTATGTTTGCCTATATTTGAAAACACAAATGGTCCAATAAACTATACCGCTTGCTCACTCATCACTCACTCATCACTCAATCAATCAATCCAATCAATCACCGCGTCAACTCACCCATCCACCGTCGTTTGTTAAACACGGAATCGCCTAAATCGCTACTTCGCTTAATTTCCCCTGTGTTGATGTAATTATCACAGAATATTTAATCGAATCTTGTAGAACCAACAATTACCTAAAAAACAAAATCTTTGCAATCAAAATTTTTGGTGGGTTTGTCCCAAAATTTGGTTGAGTTTTGTGAACTTACGCAGAGCAAAAATGTCGTGACCATTTGATCAACAATGATTCTCAACTTCACTTTGTGGCAGAAATCTCAATCATTAGTCTCAGTCCCAGCCTTCCGGAGTAAGCCTCATTTATTAGCTGAATTGGTCTCTTTTCGCCCATAAACGTTTTTTTTATAATGCGGGAAAAATGGGCGGTGTTAGCCTATTACCGCGGGTGATTGGCGGTCAATTTGAGCGATAGGTGTAGCGACGCTTGTTGAATTGGTTCATACCGTCCTTCTGTCAAGATGCCGGTAAAAGGCACGACGAATCTACACATGCCTACAAAAGCATAATTGGCAGCGTCTTTTTCTCCACCACCGTGATTTTTCATAGTTCGACGTTACCCACATACCATTCGATTTCATATAGGCTACCGGGTGTTATTCCGTACCAACTTATTCCATATTTAGAATTAGGGGGTCAATGACATCACGGGTGGCCAACATTTTGCAAGACTTATTCAGAGTGGAAATTGGTGAAGCACCGAGCTGAGACTGAGTGACAACTTCGTCATAAGACTATTAGAATTACCGGTCTCATTGCCATTTTTATCTTTTGTTGATTTTAGTAGAATCCCAAATCCTTTTTAAATCATAAGACAAATGGCCTACACATTCCGCATGTTTGAATATGTGCAGTTTTCATATTTCAGCACCACCAGTGAAACCGCCGTGTATCGGAGATTATTTTTACTTATCTAGGGAGTCTGTTTTCGCGCCAGTGAGCTAATGGAGGTTAGGGAGAATAAGCGAAGTAGTGATTTAGGCGATTCCGTGTTTTACAACGCCGCCCATCCACTCCAACACCAGAGTGTATTCCTTCCTGCTGTCCAACAAAACAAAAAGACCCATTCTCTCGTCGAACGCGTTTTTGCATGGGGTTTGCGCTTAATTTCCAGTGCGTCAATACGCAAAGCCAGCCTTTTTGTTTCATG
>JAMKCH010033858.1:0-15473 GCA_023653785.1 Ophioderma brevispina | reverse complement strand
GTTATTTCGTGGGAACGAAATAGTATTTCGTGGGAACGAAATAGTATTTCGTGGGAATGAAAATAGTATTTCGTGGGAACGAATAGTATTTCGTGGGAACAAAATAGTATTTCGTGGGAACGAAATAATATTTTCGTGGGAACGAAATAATTATTTCGTGGGACGAAATAGTATTCGATGGGAACGAAATGTATTTCGTGGTAACGAAATAGTATTTAGTGGGAACGACATCGTATTCGTGGGAACGAAACTAATTATTCGTGGGAACGAAATAATTTTTCGTGGGAACGAAATAATTATTACGTGGGAACGAAAGAGTTTAGTCGTGGGAACGGAAATAGTATTTCGTTGGAAACGAAAAAATTATTTTTTTTCACCATGTCAACTTTAGGGGACCCGTAGATACTGCTAAGCTTAGCCTTCAAACTAACCTTTACATCCCACATAATCCCGAGATATAATACAGGAATTTTTAAGTTGGAAAATTAACACGGGGAGATCATGATATATATTATAAATAGAAGTGGTCCTAGATTTTACCGGAGGGACGACACGCCTCACAGGCTCAAAACCTGAGATCGTATTTCACTTTTGCGGCTTGCTTCCTGTACATAGATGTGATCCAACCAATACATACATAAACTAAAATAGATGGGGACAATTCAAGGGGTTTTCACCCACACATATTGAGTGTATCGAGCAGAATAGAATGGTTAACAGTGTCGAAGGACTTTTTTAGATCTATGAAAAAGGCCCCAAAATTAGGCACACCATCAATATTCCTGAGGATGTATTCATGCACACCTCAACTAATGTTGTGAAAGTTTCTAGTGTTTAGGTCTAAAGCCAGATTGGTTTGGAGACAGCAAATCATTTTCACTCAAATGAGAATATAATTGGTTATAAACCAACCTCTCAAAAATCTTCATGGCCACAGGTATGATTGACATTGGGCGATAGTTGTTTACCATGTTTACCTCCGTCCTGGAGCCTTATTAAAATGAGGTCTGACTCTACTGGGTTTCCACTGGCCCAGCGGATGAGCTCAGAAACTTGTTATTGGCCGTGGCCGTGGCCGTACCAGCGCCTGCTTTGAGAGGACGACTCCTAACGCCATCTAAACCAGTGGGGATCGAATAAGTTTGAGAACTTGGTCCACCAATACTACTTGGTACTTGGTGGTTATCCTCTTGAATACTCCTGTAAGAAGTCTACAAGAGGTTTAGAAGTGCGCTAAATTTAAATTATTTTTTTTAAATTTATTGATTTTTTAGTTTTTTTTTTTTACGAATTTCTTGCAGTTTCTTATTCTTTTTTTTCTCACGGTTCTCGGAATGAAGGATTTGATATAAACATTTGTTTTGGCAGTAATTTCATTGGATTGGTGATTATTTCCTCTCCTTTGTCTATCACTATTTGGTTGCAAGGTATCATGTTGTATACAGACAATACCATTAACAATCTTGTATTAGATGAGATGATTCACGTCTGTCTTCCAATGATGCCCAACTCGGTCAACATCTTGGTGACACTGCTCTTTCTTGAAAAATCTCCACACACAAAGCGAGCTGCACGTCCCTGTACTTTTCCAAGCGAAGAAATATTTTTGGCTGTATGTGGGTTCCATGCAACACAACCATATTCTAAATGCGGCCTGACAAAGGTAAAATACAACTTCTCCTTGACGGTCTTTGAAGCAAATAGACCGTCAATAATAATTAATTTGTTAAGGATACGAGTGGCTTTGTAGGTTGCATTCTCAGTCTGACGATTTCAGCTGATTTAAAATTATAATTCCAGTAGCAGCTGTGTTGGATTTACCGGCTTATAGTGCTGCAGCATCAGGTGAAAAAGGGCCTTAGATTTCTACCAACCAGGGCCGGAATAATAACATTTGCAATCATAGCTAAAATTGATCATTGGGTTGTTTGGTTCATGAAAATACGTGATGACAAAAACAAAAAGTGATGGCAATTTGCATAAACCAACGTTTTCCAAAGTGGCCGCCATTTTAAAGGTAATAGCCCTACCATGGTGACTTAGTGTCGGAATGTATGTTTTCTGGGTCAAGAGGTTCAATATACAATTGCCAGAATTGTCTGAGTCATGGAAATTTATATACACGACTATTTTTCAAGATGGCCGACATCTCGTCAAGAAAACCGTATATTTCTTATTATATAACGTAAGAAGATGATTTTGGTGTCAAAATGAGTGTTTTCTGTGTCAAGGAGTTCAATAAAACTATTCTCAAAACTGTAGGATGAATATAAAAGTGATATTTATTTGTATTTGTCACTTTTTCCCAAGATAGTCCAGTATTTTAAATTCAAGTTCCTAAGAGTGTTAACTTACTGCAATGTCAGGCTTAATTTGGCAAAGTGATAAAATATATTAACCCAGATGCTTGATAATTAATACCAACACAGAATCCTCAGTAACTCCTCCTTAGAACTGCCTAACTGCGCTTTATGGCCCCTATGAACGAAAAACCCAAAACATTGACTACCAATAGGTGTGCATGTGACTATGACCATTTAATTGTTAGAAATTCGGGGCCATTTTACTATTGACATATCTGGAACAAACAAATAATAGTTCTATTAAAGTAATACAGGTCTAAATATAAAATTTCCCATGCAATTCCAGATATATGTTTTGGGTGAATACATATAGAGTAGTCATGGTGTCACATTTTGGGTGTCACATTGGTAGTCCATGAATAACATGGCTCACGACTCACCTGACAGTTTTGAGAATATTGCTGTTGAAATCCTTGACCTAAAAAACATCCACTTTGTCACCAAAACCGTCATCCTAGGTGCTGTATAGCATGAGGTATAAATGATTTTGCTTTTTATATGTTGACCATCTTGTAAAATAGTGACGTATTGAAACTTCCATTGCTTTTATATTCATCTGACAGTTTTGTAAATAGTTTGATTGAACTCCTTGACCCAGAAAATCTTTAATTTGACACCACAATTATCTTTATAGGCTAAATAATAAGAAATGTAAGGTTTGTGTCAATAGAATGTCAGCCATCGTGGAAAAAATATCGGCCAGACAACATTTTATAGTTTTGGGAATAGTTTTTTTGAACTCTACTTGACAAAGAAAAAACATTGTTTGCAACAAAATTTGTCTTCTTAGGGGTTTTTTTTTTCTTTTTTTTAGGCTTTAAGATGGCTTCCATATGGAAAATAGCGTTGTTGGCACATTGCCATCACTTTTATTTAATATGTCATCACCGGTTTTCATGAACTCCAAATCCCTACGGTAATTTTAGCTATGATGACAAACACTGTTAGTCTTACGGCCCTGGTACCACTCTCCTAAAACTGGTCTGGGGCTGCCGGCAGAACTATTAAGGTACTGCGATCATCACCCTCTCAGCATGAGAACGGCCAAGCCATTCACTCCAGGGCCTTTTTTATAAGATATATTACTCAACATATGATTTATTTCTATTCAATTTTGAATTAAGTGATTTCATGTATGGTTTGGAATTGCTTTTTATATATGCTTGTTCTGATTCCTGGCAAACTTTATGATAGGCATTCTTTCCGTTATCGTCCCTGAGGTGGGGAATAGGTTTCGTCTCTATGGTTCATTGGTGAAGAATTTGATGCTTATAGGCCAGTAAAAATAGAATGAATGCTGCCTTAACCCCAACACTAATTGCAACAGAATCAATTCCAACAGAAAATGTAATTGGAGAATACCTTTAAAAACAACATATCAAAAGTCTACTAAATCAAAGGAGGGAACAATATTTTAAGGGGTAAGGTTTATACGGGTCAAAATATGAAAAGTATCAAATACGGTCGAAAAGTATGCCAACGTGTTCGCTACATTTCCGGATTAACAAAGGTAGAGTTTGCCGTATCTGTAGGTTGTAGTTCAAGAGTTATGAGTCAAAATAGGTTCAAGGTCACAATGGGGCGGGACACTTTTCAGATTATCCGTTCGTTATAAAACAATGGTGTAAATTGTCGTCTAATGGTACAGAAAACCCGAAAAATATACTGGTTGCACATCTATAATATTCGTTGCATAATTGGAACGCAAAATGTGAATGGGGACTACAGGGTCTATGGGAGGTTACTAGTAATAGCTCTGTAATGCTTATATAGAAAGTTCAAACAAAGAATCTATACTTATTTATCTAGTGGGACAAATTTAACAGATTACAACCAGTCCATATAAATCAGACCAGTCTAGAATTTTACCCCCAGGATGACCTTGGAACTGTTATGATGCCTAATGTACTAAACTATAAAGCTAGATAGGGAAAACTATACCTTTTTTAAACCTTAGGAGTACCCCAACAACCTTGGTACATCATTTAAATCAACTCGAACAATTCAATTTTTTACCCTGTACAAACGTTCCCCCTTATTTCTACAGTTCCACAGGTTGATTTTTTGGGAGACTTTTAATAATATTTTTGGACTATTTTTCAGAGTATATTAACACCAAAATGGTTTCTGTTACAATTTGTGTGGGGTCAAATCTTACAATTATGGTATATTAGTGATTGGCATAAGTTAAATTTTGAGAAAGAATTGGGTTTACCATGTGGCCAGACGTGGAAAAAAATCTGATTTTCTGGAAAAAGTGACACCCCTGAGGACAAGAGTGGTCTTCTGCAGTCTTCTCTTTTGATAAATTAAGATGTTATGGAATAGTCTCTGTTTCCAGAACTTTTTCTGCTCACGATCGATAATCATACTATAGAAGGTCTTCCGAGATGATGATTCTCTGCCCATGAAATTGGAAGACAAGGTACAGAATGAAAGATAGTATTTGTTTTTTTTTATACCTTTATGTAGGATATGCGGTGAAGTGGGGCAAAAGAAGGTGCTCCATCCTGATCATAAACCAACTCGTAATAAATAGAACCCACTAAACTCAGAGAGATATATCTTATATCATATCATCATCAGCCTTTTTGTCTGTCCAATGTTGGACGAAAGCCTTCAACATGTTCCATGATGGATTCGGCCTACCTTCCCACGCGGCCTAGTGTGGGTTGGAAGGCACCCTGGTACCTAGAGTGCTGAGTGCAGGTAACAGACCCGGGATGGTCCCTACTCTTTTCGATAAGGTCTGCAACTTTTTACGTGTTAAGGAATGACTCCCTGATACACGGGATCAACCGTTTTACATGACTCCCGAACCATGAGGTGCCGGGCCCCAACCCATTGCATACACTGACACATTTTACGCAATGGGTGGGAGCAAAAAGAAATTCCATAATCACACTGATGTGCAATTATGCAATTTACGATTATAGGAACTATTTGCGTATGACCAAGAAGAGAGAAAACACGACTCTTGCGGGGCTCGAACCAGGGCCACTCGATCTTATACCTGCCGCGCTTCAGCGCCTTAGACGATCGGACACCCTCGCTATTTCTGTTATGTCTCCCAAAAATTTGTGTTAATGAAAGAAATGAATGTGAGTAATATCAGGATATTACCAGTGCATTTGAAACGAGGGGGCACAGGGCGTCAGTTACCCAGTTTGTTGATAAAGTAATTCCTATGTGCCACTCTGCTTGAAGCCCAACACAACGAAGAGAAGAGGAAAAGCGAGCTTAAATGATCCTTATTACTGGTGATAAGGCATGTTAATCCAGGTAACTGAGATTTGCCATACAATGCAAATACAATACAAGAGTAGCCTAATTCTTCCCCACTCTCACCAACACTAGTAACACCAAAATAAACCCCTGTACCTCACCCCTATACACATGCGGGCTGGCGCACCATTGATGCACAGATGAACCAAGAAGTTGCATTTGACCTGCACAATGTGGCTTCACTCTATGTCCAAGTTAAGGAATTTGTACAACAATAGAAAAAATAGTTTGTTTTTTTTTTTTTTTTCAAAAGTTTAACATCTTTTAATTAAACTTTTTAAAAAAAAAAAAAAACATCTGTGTGGAATATTTCACAATAGCGGGTAGCATTGTTTCCCGCCATATTGCTAAGGCGAAAAGCAACTTCCTGTTGTTTCAATCGGCGACTCAGACCCACTATCCATGTGTAGAGGTCAGTGAAGATAACCGATCTCAAACAAGAAATGATACTCCTCCTATTTTAGGGTAACGGAAGCGGACATCCATGGGAAAGGACGCTTCTAGTGTCTGGTAGGTAAAATCAACGGCATCAAATATTTCACAGTGTAAAGCAATGGCACGAAGTTCAAAAGTGTCATGCTATTTGTGTCGGGTTGCTTGAATAATCTACAGCATTTATAACAAATTTTCATTTTTTTTTCAATTCTTAAAGACAAAAGAAAGAATGTTATTTTTTGGTAATTTGTCTTAGCATTTTATGGACATTTACCCCCCCCCCCCACTTCCAAAAAAAAATGTTACGTCTGCTGTCTGCTTCTACTGTTGGAAATAGCACGAACGGCGTCTGGTAGGTATTTAGCTGACGTAGAAGCGTTACATCTTTAGCCGTACAAAATAGAGGGAGTGCTCTATCTTGCTTAGGATTGATAATCCTTGGTGATACCTTGAATGACAATTTAAAGAAAAATATGGGATATCCTTTCTGAACCTTGCCAGGTTGGCTGCCCTCTGGTGCCCAGCTTACGACTCAATTTCTCTGTGGTAAGTCAAGGTTGGTGTGCAGTATGTATGCATTGATTTATGGGCTTCTTGGCATTTGTTCTATCGGAATTGACATTTTTTCGGATTTAACCTAGAACAGATTGGTCCTCTGACTGTTAGCTGGATTACCATTATCATTCTTTTAATTTAAAAATTCTTGATTGTGAAAAATTTCTATCTTGTTGCAAGTTATTTTGTTGTATTTATTTAGATTACAAAAATTGAGCTATCTTCAAAATTGCAAATTGTTTTGAAGGGTGGGACACACCAACACTGGTGACAAATTATTACTTGGCAATTTTTTTTTAAATCTATTTTAAATTTACAGAACAATGTGGCTATTTTTAATTTTGAGTGCATTGGTGTAAAATCAATGCAAGGGCACATTCAGTTTTACAATAATGACACAAGACTACCATGAGTCTGGTCACATTGACAAGTGCATCAATTTTTGCCAATGCATAAGTAAAAATTATGCAGATATTAAAAGGTGCGTGTTCCAATCGTCTTTGGGACCCTCCTGATTTACCCGGAAGTAGCATCAATTTTGATATCAGAAGGATGTATTTTTCTCATTGTCCTGAAATTTGAGCCCTCAAATCAATTTCATTCCCTAGATATAAACAAGGCTAACTCATTTTAATGGTTAACCATCAATATTAGCACAGTATTGAATAGGGCTTTGCAATATGCATTATTGCTTACTACCATCAAAACCACAAGTTTTCTTTCCACAGTACCTGATGGAGCTTATGTGCAAGTGCTAGGCTCTCATATCAAGTAGAGAACACAATAGAACTAAACTGGACCAAGTACCTTTAACCTGATTCATAAATGTTATGGTACATATTTTACTTAAAAACTAACATTTTTTGAAGAGTGCCCTCAATTTTCCAAATATTTTTGCACATTTGCATTGTTAACTGGCTAGTAACCTATACCTGTGAATGGTAGAGCTCAAAATTCTGTTGTTGTGAAAAAAAGGAATTTTGTAATTGGAATAAATAATATTGAAGATCTCCGATAATAAATCAATGGCTGCTGGAAATGTCCTTCCAATATGAAATAGCCGGGAATTGCACCATGCACATGTCTACTCTCCAGCTCTGCTTCTAATTACTCAATCGTTATGACAAATACGCATTAACATTGTCGTTCACAGGTATAGTGTACTTAACAATTACTCTTCAAAAAATGTGCCATTATTGCTATAAAATCTGAATTTGTTATGAAACCCCATGTAGTTATGTTTCTAATAAAAAATGCATACCTGCCCAGAAAATGAATCAACCTAATAGCGTAGAATACACCATGTATGCTCATTAACATATGCATCGTGCAATGCCATATCAATGCATGATCATTATCCAATCATATTTCTTCTCTTATACTAAACGTCTATGAAAGTGACTTGAGGTAAAAATACAAACACACAAAAATTTACTGTTTTGACTGAAGTGGTTTTTATTATAATCAACCATTATTTTGGCTTGAGTTTTCAAGTATGAAAAGACAATATACACATTATGAACAAACAAGTTAACAGTATTTTACCAAAATATGTTTGCATGAGTAAAGAATACCACAGTAGTTTAAGATCTTCTGTACATTATCAGGTTTGGTTTTAACAGATGCAGTCAATTTAACATCTGTCAAATATGGTGAGGGATAGATAAGGACTTGGAAAAGTCTATGAATCAGTGAGCCTTGGGTAGTTAAAAAGCAGGAGTTAGTAACTGGCATGTGCTATAATGGTTCCTGCATACATTACATCACTTGAAACCAAATGTTAATCAGAGAAACTGATTTAACTGAGGTTATCAACTGTTTGCTTTCAATGGATTTAAGATATATAGTCGTCGGTTGAGAATGTTTACCTAGTTTGCCTAACACATCCCCACAACCTTTTTGGAAAAATAACACCAAAACAGTTTGAAAAATCACTGTAAATTTGGTTTCTAAGCAATTTGTTTTTCCTTGATGAAACTTTGCAGATAATTTTGCTGGAACACACTCGTGTTCAGTCCTAGATCCTATTTTTTTTATGAAGATTGAAATCCAGGAACTTTTCATTTAAAGATGGGGCCATACTCTATTATTTACAAGCCAGTTATTCTCAAGTTTGTTTTACTACTCCATGCTCACTACAGGTTATTGTACACCATGAGTTAGCAAAATGTTTCTTTAGGAAAAAGGTATAACAAAGTGTTCCATATCAAATAAGTCATCTCCAGGGTCATCAAAGGTTATTTTATTACATATTGGAAAGAATAGCACAGGAAACTACCTTTAAAGCAAAATCAAGATTTGGTTATTATTTCTTTACTGAATTAAATATGCACTGATCCCAAATATCATTAGTTTGTATCTTCAGATCTGAAAAAAGATATATAGTATGGTACAATTTCTTTTTTAGTCTAAAATTTGAGTAAATTTTCTTTTTGAAAAATATCTTGAAATTTGTTGATACTGAACATCAAATGCTCACTATATAATTTACTCTGTTAACAGTGACTACAACAACTCTAATTTTTAAGAGTGATGTTAAACCCTTTTATATGTTAATAACAAATGTAACACGATTTATCTTACCAATTTACGTGAGATTTGCATGATTTCTGAACCGACATACCACAGTGGGGAGAAATTAACAATCAATGATTTTTTTAAAACTTTTGCCAATGTTATTAAGATCTTCTTTTTCAACAATCTTTTAAACATTTTAGAAACATGAACTCCAAACACTGTCTCGGGAATTATGTAGTAATGCAGAGATTTACTCCAAAACATTCACACCGTTTTAAGTACTACTTCCGCAACTCTCATTTCCCAACTCTAATACCGTAACCACTCGGGTTTAAGCCCACCTTCGGGTATAAGCCCACCCCAATTTTTAATGAAAATACAGAAGCTAGCATACACTCGGGTATAAGCCCAGGTGGTAATTTTAACATTCAGAAAACAATGTGGCAGTAATTACACAAACAAAATCACATTTTAAAACTTGAACTATCCTATAGAGCCATCAAAGTAGGGCCCAATGCATTGAGATGGCTCGTTTGCTATTATTGAGGAACGCGATGCCAAAAATGAACTTTTATTTTTAATGTTTTAATATCTGCTACAACTAAAGTGTACATTAAATGGTATCTGGTGACTAATATTGCAATTTTGTATATGATATTTGCTCCCAAGTTCTAGCCCCTCCCTGGGTATAAGCCCACCCCTATTTTGAAGTAAATCTTCCTGGGGGGGGGGCTTATACCCAAGTGCTTATGGTATTTGAGTGGCCTTTGAGTGACACTGATAAATGATTTACCTTAGATGTACTGTTGTCAATTTTGCAACCAAATTTATTAATACTACAAACACAAAACAAACTTGTTTCATTATGGTGCAGTATTAATTAGCACCTTATACTACAATGTGGGAAGAAGAAAATGCAAATTCCCACCAAGTAGTACTTTTCAACATTTTCCATCATACTTAGTTATTTTGGTTCATTATTTTGGTCAGTTGAAGTATAATACAATAAAAATTTTATTTACAAAAAATCAAGTGTAATTACACTATATTTATTTTAACTTAATATAAATCTACAAAATAGATAACATATCCTTGTAATCAGTGCTTTTAATTAAAGCCACTGGGATGCTCTCTGTTTTGCACTAAAGATTACCATTATACATGAACTTGAATAAACCCAAAAAATCTACTACAACTTACAAATTTTAACTTTGCTTTTTTTCTCTATTTGCATCCTTAAGATCAGTTTATAACATGTAAAAATAGAATTTTGGTGTGAAATAACATAATGGTTTAAGTACTTATTTCAATGGAAGAATTCCACTCTTTTTAGAAATTATACAAATTATTTTTTTTTTTTTTTTTTTTACTAGTGGTTGAGCTACTGCGTGTGTACCTAGGTAGATGATTACCCCCACTTTTGCGGCCGGCGATGTGGTACCCATGCGGGTGGGTACTCCATGGCTACTTAACAGGTACTTCAAAGGTACTCCCTTGAAGAAATTGGTTGTGTTACCATTATACATGAACTTGAATAAACCCAAAAAATCTACTACAACTTACAAATTTTAACTTTGCTTTTTTTCTCTATTTGCATCCTTCTTAAGATCAGTTTATAACATGTAAAAATAGAATTTTGGTGTGAAATAACATAATGGTTTAAGTACTTATTTCAATGGAAGAATTCCACTCTTTTTAGAAATTATACAAATTATACCAAGTACTGAGAAGTAATCATCAAACAAATTCACTGACAATTCTGACACGGGAGAGACAGAAAAATAAGTAAAAGTAGATTTCTCATCTTATCTCATCAAACAAATTCACTAACAATTCTGTCATGGGAGAGACAAGAAGAAAAGTAAAAGTAGATTTCTCATCACCATCTTGAATACAAGAGCATGATGATCATGTTGAAATCAATTTTAAAAAAAAAATCACACTGTAATATAGCTTACAATGTTTAATTCCCAAATTTTAAATTAAAAATATTGAATTTGTTACCTCATCCTTTAAAATAAAAAATGGAACTTAAAATGCAGTTGAATCTGAAGTAACAATGCCTGTTTGGTGGTATTTTGGACTCTCGAATGTTTACACTTCATATGTTGAACAAGCACTACTAAAGGAATGCATATCTTAAGCAATTTTTAAAATAAAGAATTGAAATTCAAATAAAGCAAAATCAAAAGGGCAACTTGGATTCTAATACACTTCATAACTTCAGGGAAACTCACTTCACATTTTGTAAGTGTATTTGACCTGAATTTAGACCTCTAAAAAATATGATTGGTTGGACTTTTTGAAATAGCAAAACTTTCAGCTAATTTATTAAAATGATAAGACAGGTTGAAAGGTTCTTGTACGTATAATCCTTTTGGTAAAATCCATTTACACAAAAGGATTATACCTCCATGAACCTCTAAGTTGTCTTATCATTTTAATATATTGCCAATGTTGGTTAAATTAATTTATGGACTGACTTTGTTTACTTATTGACAACCTTCCCTTAATTTCAACCACACAGGTTGATACTAGCACCAAAGGTCAAAGGTCAACCCCCCATACCCAACACAGGCAGTATTTAAAATCAACAGAAATATCAACCTAAAACTATCAAAATAAGGTAATATTACTAGACTACCATTTATGCAGATCTTTGTAGCTCCAAAAATGCAGCAATGTTGAATTAAACAGGGATGTATTTACAAGCAAATTAAAAATGAAGATAGCACGTCTTCATTAAATAAGGGTCCATATAGTAGTCGTAACTGCTCAGATATATCGTTCAAATCACTTGAACTTTAAAAACAAGAAATAAATCAAACATCTCTGAACGTGTATAAAACAAATGAATACAATTTGCCGAAAAGGGAAAAATAATTACAAACAAAAAGGAACAGTGCTTAGATTTACATAAAACAATGCTAATTACATACAAATATAGCACATTTATAGACATTTTGGCACAACACACTCTGCCTAATTGAAAGGACAGCTGTAGCAAGATGAAGCGATGTCACTGCACACACTCACATTTTGCAATATGCACTATGAGCTAGTAAAATCTCAATTCCCTTGGCACAGTTCAGTACCTTCAATTCACCAGTGTATTTAGAAAATACACCCCCTGGTTTTTGGGTATGATTTATGATACCAAGATCACTCAAGGTCAGTTCATGTCAATATATGCACAAGTACAACCCACTGAACTGTGTCCTTGGTGAATGAGCATATTGTAACCCATAGTGATGGTGCAACACCAGCCGATACCTTTACTAGTCCAATTTTTTACCGCAAGGGTCAACGTCTCCGTCCAACCTCCATTGGATTAACATGCAAGCACTGGAATGCACTGCTGGAATTGACTTCAAGCCTCCTATGAGGGGTTGTTGATTTCATCTGGAATATCCATGATCAAGTGATGATCAGTGCATGGGTGTCACATGCACTGCATAAGACAACCATGCTTTGGTAATGACCTGACCATGACCACTCCATGGCTAATCCACATGAATTTGACCCCCCCCCATATGGGAGGCACATACTTAATCCCAGTTGCCTTCCGGGGGGGGGGAATAATTTTACTTGGAATAGCCCAATATTGCTAAATACAAAATCTGATGCATGTGATTCTTGACTAGTTTTTCCTGGGTTGGTTATCAAAGTACTCCTAAACTTATAACACATCTGCATTGGTAACCGAGTTACAAACATCAAGACTCATGTATGAAGAAAGCAGGGTGCAGACGGGGGTGACGGCCAAGAAATCCCCAAATTTAGACATTGTCATTGGTTTAGCAAAAACCCAAAATCTTGTCAAAAAATCCTGAACTTTTATGTTGTTGAGTAATTATACTTTCTTATTCCATAATGTTGTTGAGTAATTATACTTTCTTATTCAAAAATCATTGGCATTTGAGAACCAACTCCACTGTAAGGGTTATTTTTAAATTGATACATATGAATAGCCATTGAGGGCGACGTTGTATATGTGCCATGGGGACACCCATGACTGGCCCACATCAAAGTGCCCAAATCTGTTTGTAGTTCATGGTCTGTAATGCTGTAATCTATTTTGATTCCTTTGAATGAGTTGCTATATTGAATGAGGTTTGGCCGCCACCATCTGCAGGGTGCAGACCAAGACCAGCAATGCCAAGCTTCTTCCAGGGGAAATCAATCTCTGTATTTAGTCTACAAATTCTAGTTTAGTTAACAGAAATAGTCTGTATTAAAGAGACAAGGACACATTTGAAAAATAGTGCGCCCTCCAGATATTTCAAAATGGATATTTTTGCATGGTTGTAAAGCTTTTATATACATTAGCCCTTGTCTGAAATGATATAAGCCCAAATCAGAGCCCTTATGGGTATACAGACCAATTTTATAATAAAATGACTCCCAAGTCATTTTATTCAGCAGAGAAATGGCATTTAACACAAAACACAGGCTGGAGTTGATTCCCACAGCATCCACCCTGTTTGACATGTTTGTGACCTTTGTGGTTTTAATATCAATTAGTATGAGTGTATGATATTCATGTAATACACATATTTTTTATTAAAATTATGGCAAACTAAAAAGGTTAGCCTACAAGTTACCTTGATATTTATGCCCTTATCTGTTTTGGGGTATGTTATTTTTTTCCAATGGCCTTGACTATCATTAACGAGCAAATATGAAATAATTTCATATTTTGTGAAAATGTGCCAGTGCCGCTTTAAATATTATTGCCAGTCTAATTGTTGATATTTTTAAGTATTCAGGCTTGGTATCACAATATAAAAAGGATCTTGACAAAAAATCCAAAAACATCACAAAATAAAGTTCAACATTAAATAGTATAATTTCAAACATGACTATTAAATAGTACAATGTCAACAGAAACCCACCAAAATATACATAGATATAAAACAGTATTGCCTAGTAATCATAAACACAAAAAGGTGGGGTCCTCTTTTACAACAAAGAAGTTGGGGATCGTGAAAATCGTAATAGTAATTGCAAAATGGACACATTTCTCTGTACATCATTTGGTGAATGTGTCTTTCTATTTATACACAGGCACATATGTTTGAAGTTGACACGGTTATAGATACATATAAGGTTAACACAAATTGACACAACTCTATTGTACAACATTGCTCTTATATAAATTTATCAGTTGTAATAATCACTTTGCAAGATTAGTCTTTGTTCTTAAAACATTAAAGATTTGTGTTTACAAATAATAACATGATTTGCATGTAATCTAACATAATAGGTCAAATATTCCCAGTGCATGTCCTTTCTTAATGTGGGACTTTCTGGGACTTGAACTGTAGATTTGCATTGTTTTACTTGAGCTTCACATTCTTTTAAAAACATTACCAGCCTATGGTTAGTGGAATAGTCAAAATGCATCACCCTGTTAAATTTAGGTCTATTTGATCTGTTTAAATCAGACCTAATGAATTGTTTTACAACTGCACCCTATGAAAAAAGTATTTGTACATAATACTACCAAATAAAAACTGCAACATAAAATGTCCAATCATCCAGAACATTACAACCCAGCCCAGACAGTGTAGTTAAACATCAAAAGCCAGGTCAGAAGTGCTTAACACGGTCAAGTATAATCAATATACAAATTTTGACTGCCTGTGTGTGTATGCATTAACACATATAGCACAGCGTCAAATTGGGATTTTTCAATTTCACAAGGTAGAGCCGGGTGAAATGGGGCAATTCAAATTTGAGTTATATTTTGACTATTGCATAAACAAAAGCAGGCAATATTTATTTTATGTAGAGCTCAGTAGCAGGTTAATTTCTGAGTACATGGAATTGTTTTAGAACAATGTTATATGAGGGTATTTGAACTGGATCCTGGAAGATGAGATCACACTTACAAAAGGGGTTATAAATGGAAGTTTTTAAATCCATATTCGACAATGCAAAAGTGATCATCAAGTCATCTCTAACCTAAAAGTAGACCAATATGATACCTGTAAAATAAGCAGTTAATATGCGGTTAATAACCACCCAAGTAGTTCTTCCAATTCCATACCTCAGCTAATTACCATCATAATTCAACAGATTCTTGCTTTCTTTGAGTGATCCCATCTACGTTTACATGTATTTGCTATAATACTTTACAATAACGGGCACAACTGATAATCTGCATAGGGTTTTTGAGTTGTAGACAACCATTTATATAATTTCCTGTACACAGTCTTACCCCAGAGGGTGTATTGGGTCAATCCCACAATGCACCAGTTGGGAAAAACAAAAATTCTCACCACATAAAAACCCCAACTTTTATGCTCATTTTAG
>JAMKCH010033857.1:0-16142 GCA_023653785.1 Ophioderma brevispina | reverse complement strand
CTCTATCTATCTTTCCTTAGTTAACTTCAGTTTGTTTTTAACTCTAAACTCTGTGAATTTGATTTTTGTATCGTATATCTTCGTCCCTTCTTTCTTTTTTTTTTCCTTCGCTGATTTCATTGTAAAATATTAAATGAATTTTGATTCCCACAGCCCCTTATTAATTTCTTTCTTCCGTTTCGGCGGCCTATAGTTCTCTTTTTTTTGCTAGCCATTGTATGTGATTGTGTGTTTGTTGTTGCTGATATGTTTTAGTTTATAATTGTTTGTAAAAATATTTATGGGTTCATCAAAAAACAAATAAGTGCAAGTTTTGAATTTACATTAATCATACTCGATGTACATTCACTAATGTTCATGAGGAATAACTGTTTGTTGAAATATGTAATTCTTATTTATTCCCTTTAATCATTTACACGTTGATATATAATAATTCCAGATTTGCAGTGAAATATTTTGACCATACTATTGATGTATAATAAATATGGTAAATCTTAATAAATTGAATCATTTCTTTATGAGGAAATTTTACAATCGGTTGATAATGGTCATTCGGTTCGGATTTGAATATGGACTCTGGTAATAATTCATGTTCCTTATTTATTTGATTGTCAAATGGGGGGGGCTTCTCTTAACCTTACAAACTGATGATTTTTCAATAATACCGTTTATTGTCGTAGTTTCAATAAGAATCATGATGGCCATTTTTCACACTTTTTAAGTAATCTTATCACCTTTTCTCTGTTATCGCGGCTGTTCAAAACTGGTTTTAACACTGATCAATCTAATATCATTCCCATTGATAATTACCCTTTAGTTCACAGCCCCCCGTTGAGGAAGAAGAGAGTGTGGCGTTGCATTATATGTTGCATAATTCACTCTTTTAAAAACAGGGATGATCGAATTTAATTCAAATATTCAAAATCACAAGGGAAGATCAGGGTTTTGATGATCTTCAAGTCAATTTTTGTAGAAATTAAAATTCTAACTCTAGTACATATTCTTGGCATTTTTACCGTGCTCATCGAACAAATTGTAATTTATTCGTCCTGATTTAAAAAACAAATTCTTGACAAAATTTCCCGTGAAAACAAAATTTTATATTGCTGGGCGATTTTAACCTTAACTCCTTGATCACACACTTTTGACAATGACGTTGATGATTTTTTGTAATTCAATTTTAAATGTACCAGTATGTTTTCCCTTTTGATCGATAGACCCACCACACGTATAAGTATATTCTGGCAACGCCTTTATAGATAATTTTTTAACCAATGTTTAGCCCTAAAATCAACTCGGGGTTTTCGCACTGATATAACCGATCATTTTCCCGTTTGTCAGATTACAGACTCACTCTCAATTAAATATCCCCATAAAAATCATAATGTCGAAATAATGTCCGAAACACTTACATATACAAAACCTCCGATAAACATTCTCGTTTTTAAAAAATCTCATTGCTTCGGTTGATTGGAATTTTGTTACGTGTTTGATGGACCCTGAAAATGCTTACAATGTTTTTCACGCGAGATTTAGTGATATTTATATTCTTGTTTCCACGTAATAAAATACATCTAAAAAAACAACAGCAAAAGATTTCCTAGGAAACCATGGATTACACCAAAATATTTTAAAGGTCTATCATCGCAAAAATAAGCTACATCAGAAATATCTTTCATCGCCAAGGATTGAAACAAAAATAAGCTTTTCCAGCTATTGTAATGTAATAAACATTTTAATTAGAAACGCCAAAAACAGTACTTTGACAAAAAAAAAATGTGCACCCTCGTCTGCAACGACTTATGGTGAAGGTCCAAGGATATAGTTTTCTTGTTAAAAAGTATAAGGCTGGGGACATGACGCTAGCAGACGCATCAGCAGACTTCCAAAACCCAGAAACCATGCAGATATACGTACCTCTAGACAATTGGCGTGATGACATTGTGACAGGACAGCGTCGGAAGATGACTCAACATTGACCTGTCCATTTTGACACAGCAAACAACAGGACGTCCAGAAGGATACCTTGCAGGATCCTGGCACTCAAATTCCTTGTGCCAGATCATCAATGACGGCTGGCCCCATACCATCAAAGAAGTACCGCAGGCAGCTCGTCTTACTGGGGTTGCCGGAGAGACGAGCTCGGTATCATAGAATGGTGTTGTTTTTAAAGGACGCCAAGTGGTCATCCACAAACTTGAGGGCAGACATCCTCAAGCAGCTCACCAAGGGACATGTGGGGATAGAAAAGACGCAGCCACAAATGTTGCCAAGAGCACAATCTGTATAGTGGCCCGGCATAGTAAAAGACAATAGAGAAAGCCACCAAGCGTGATTTGGGCCATGCCAAGAGTCCCAACCGTGTCAACAGAAGGAGCCACTAAAGCCACATGAGATACCATCCACTCCATGGAGCAAGATAAGACTGATCTCTTGAAGTTATGGCGTTGTTGCTTATCATTCCAATACCCATGTTGTACAAACTACCAAATATCGCAGTTGAAACCTGTCAAGGCGACATTCTGCAACGTTTAGCCTTTGGAGCCACCTAGAGAGATTGTCTCAGACAATGGATTCACAGTTAGTGGGAAGCCATATCAAGAGATGTGTGAAGCATGGGGAATTGAACATATATTTCGGATCGAACGGCCTTGCAGAAAGTACAGTCAGAAAAAATAAAATCTGTCATCAAAAGTTTTTAAAAAACCGTCAAATTTGCATGTTGCCCTGCTAAACCTATGAGCCACTCCAGTCGATGGACGACTACCATCACCTGCTGAAATGCTCTTCGGACGACCCATCCGCACGTTACTACTGGTACTTCCAGTTTTCAACCTTTCAACAAGCTTCTCCGGCGTCCCTGTTCCTTCTCGCGGCGGCCCCGTTGGGGTCCTGTTTGCAGCTTCTCGCGGCGGCCCCTGTTATGCCACATCACCGTCACCTGTTTGGCCAACTGATTCAACACTTAAGTCCAAACATCGTGTTTTAAAACACCACAGTGAACATCCTTGAATACCCACCCTCAATTCTAGGCGGCTGAGCTCACTCACAGAGGAACTTCCTATGGCAAGCCCCAAAGTTTGTATCCTGCAGCTGAAGCTGTTGAGGGTCTCCACCCATTCTAAGGCTTGACATCATCTTACAAGCTCTCCAGGGAGAACGGAGTGAATATCCGATCCTCCTCCAAGCAACTCACTGCGAATCTCTGAAGAGAACGTGCAAATCGAGGTTTTGACATTATTTCTATTTGCTACATTCCGCACAACAAGCATGGGATCGCTTCTATGTGACGCAGGCATACAAGTGAGATCCACCCTGCAATCTTCAATGAAGTCGCCCGATCCAGTGGATAACATTTGAAGCAATGGAACCCACTTCACCAACATCTATAAGCCACCACCAGCTGAGCAGACTTCCACCTCCCTTCCAGTAGTTTCAGCAGCGGACCTCCTTCGTCTGCGGATATTTTTCCACTGTAAGAAATACAGTATGATGGGATACTCCCAACCTTGACAAGAATGGCACAGCGGCTCTTGAATGGATTGAAGCCCAAGACCTCCACTGCTGTTTGATAGTCAGGATCTACCTACTTTCTATTCAAGCAGTCATGGGACATGGACCGGTCCCGACCTGTCAACAGCCACCAGTGACATCCGAATCCCATCCCGCTTGCCCTCCAGAACGATCCTCCCTAATTTTCCTAGATCGGCCATTGCCCTATCATGGTCACCAGTGACATCAAGGGTCACGATCTCGCAGCCCTACAGAAGGATGATTTTCAGACAGCCAACTGGTCCAAGTTCAAACAAGTCCATCAGGCGAACTGTCATCTCCTCCACCTGCCAGACCCGCATTCATCTAACACAATGATGCAATATTCTGACTTCGCTCCATGCTTCCACCACCAAGCAGCTAAACATTCCATTTCCAAGAGGCAGAATGAATCCCTACAACACCCCCCTGTTGGGACAAGAATGCGACGAGTTTATACAAAGTGTATTGTATCCACCTGCGATCTTAGAGAATATCAAATGGGCAACCAGCTACTGGATCTGCCTGGCCAAAAGAGACGTACCATATGGGAGGAGGAGATATCCATATCAACTTTACCACGTCAAGCCGCAAGGCCTGGACATCATTAACCAGCTCTCCGGGCGTAGCTGTCACTAGCAGTGTCCGCTCTTCAAACTCCAACTCCTCGCTTCAAGTACTTTCAACAAGGAAAGTGCAAGACCACACTCCACACGCAAAGCCCCACTCTCGTGCTGTTAATGCAGAGATTAACAACAGCTTCTACAAACCTCCCACCGTAAGCCCCAGTGTCCAACATTCACCTACGATGAGATCACCGAAGCAATTAGTTCTCAAGAATGGTAAAGCTCCTGGCAATGACAACCATCCATACAGATTCTTGAAGAATATGGCACCCTAAGCTGTGCGATGGCTCCCCCTCTTCCTTTCTCTACTTGCATTGGAACGTCAAACTTTCCCTCCAGATGGAAGACTTCAAAGTCTTCAATCCTGAAGCCCAAGGAACCATCAAATACCCCAGAGTTACAGACGCCATCTAGCTACTATCTCACATCTACAAGCTGCCTTGAGCGTCTGATACTGGCAAGGATCAATTTACGGTTCAAGGCAAATCTAACCCGCACCCAAGCTGGATTTCGAAGAGGTAATCAACAACTGATCATATCGCAAGACTAGTTAATGACATCGAGACAGCCTTCAAGAGAAAGCAGAAGTTTGGAGCAACAGTTCTTCATAGACCCTAACTGCTGCGTACGGACACGTCTGTGGGGGGCATCGAGGTCTCTACCTCATGCTACTCAAAATCTTCCCTGATGTCAAGCTTGTCAAGTTCATTATTCCTGCTCATCCAAGACTATCTTCCCCCCTGCGGGTTCGGGGTTTAGAAGTGGCCCGATGTGTTTCCCCATCGCTTCGTAAAAGGAAAGGCGACGAATGGGGCAGCGCCCCTTGCGGGTTCGGGTTAAGATTGGCTATGTGGGGGTGGGGGGGGGGGGGTTCCCCGCATGTCTTAAAAGGGGCGACCTAAAAGGGCACCTCGTCTGTTATTTGAACATACGGGTTGTATTTAATTTTAGGATTATATTATGTGTGATGATATCGACTGTGTAATGTAATTATTAAGATGTTCTGTTGGTATTACTCGTTAAAAGTACATGTGGTACTTAAATCAATTAACATGAAACACAAACAATTGATCATTACATTGTACATAGGTAAGAACCACCTATTTATTTTTTTTTGTAATAGTAAATAGTAGCATGTATTAGGGTTTGACTGTATAATGTTGATTTATTTTAAAATTCAATCAGTTTGGGCATAATGCCCAGGTGTATTGGAGCCATTTATATAATGTACATGTACGTATGAGACCATCTATTTTGTCTGTAAAGGGGATCTCATGTGTTGATGTTTCTTGATGTGATTGTGTTTTTTGTATTTGAAGTTGAAGTTTTTGCTTGATACTTGGATGAGTGATGACCTTTGTCATCGGTCTTTGATGTGTTATAGTTATAAATTAATAATCATATAATCTTGAACTTGTTTTTTATAAATTGATGGCTGTTTTCTAAGTGTATCTTTGCAATTAGTTTGGTTTATCTGTTGTATACATGGATATAGGTGATGCTCTGGTTCATCGCTGTATGATGTGTATCCTTTTGTATTTGTTATTGTAAATTTGAATTGAAATGAATGTTTTATTTGCGGTGTTTTTATATTTAATGTTAAATCCAATGTAATGACACGATATAACACAATTGTGTTGAGTTGTCGTTAAATTTTAATACTCACTCACTCACCCAAGACAGATCTTTCGTCCTGGAGACAATCAAATGGGCAACGCAGTAGAAAGCGCAAACTTCGGAATGGTTCCCCACAAGTTCTGGCCCTGGCACCGCAGTCTCTTCAACATCGACGTCTCCAGTAGCCAAAGGGAGATTGTTCGCAATTACTCCTACGCAGACGAACACGGCACTTTGGATAGCTTCTAACCTTTTGAGTCCTAGAACCAGTGTTTTGGCCCAAAAAAAAAAAAAAACGAAGACCTAATCACTGTAAGCCAATTCTTCCACCTATGGCACTTGAAACTGAGCAGCCCAAGACCGTCACTCACTTTTCCACCTGCCAATCGATGCGCAAAAATATAACTAAACATCACTCTGATGGAGAAAAACTGTCACATTGACGCAACACCAAATTACCTTGCCGTCATAATGGACCGCAGCCTTACCTTCACAACCAACACACCAAGGCAGTCCGCTGCCAAGAGGCAGTCTCGTGTCAACCTCCCTCAAAGGCCGAGGAACTGGATGGGGTGCACTTTTGACACCTTACATACATCACTGTTGCCTTGGCCTAATACTCTACGCTGAATACGCCTGCACCAGTAATGGATTCACATGTAACATTCACACAAGATTATGTCTTATCTGAATGATGCAATGGACCTGTTAGTTTGTTGCGCCTTCTTCTGGCGACCGCCTGTATAATATCTTTCCATTCTGTATGGCATAGCTCCAGCAAACCTTAGGAGGAACCTTCAGACGATCAAGCACGCCTCGCCAGAAATGTGATGAACCTGTAGCCTAATCCCCCCACCGACACCCTTTGAGGATCGGAGAATTGCACGGAATCGCTTTGCTACCCGATCCATGACACTGCAGTCCGCAGTATCCAGTAACTGATCATGCCTGGATCAATGACGGATGGTATGGGCAATGGTCATCCTCTCTCTACTTTGAACCTAAATCAGTTTTGGACAGCCCATCTAGCAAGCCAAAGGCTGTGACCTTGAAGGAAAGCATGTGTCAACCTCCACAGACACTCAGAACTTGGCGTTTGATCCACAAAGAACTTTCCTGCACAAGATCGGAGCAGAAACTTTCACCAAACTGCGTTTGTGGAGAGCCACAAACCATTAGCCACATCGTAGATGACTGTGAGGTCCTACAAGTCCCCAAGAGGGATCCCAGGCCTGATCAACTGGATGATGAAACTCAATCAGCTGCTAAAGAACGGATCTTCCGCTGTGATTTTGGACTTGCACACACGACGAACGACACCTTTCAAACAAACACCACCACAAAGTGAGAGATACACGAAACCTCAGAAGAAACAAGGAATTATGAAAGAGCAACATGACGGACAGCTGGGGACATAGCAAACCTCCACTACCATTTCTGGAAAAAGGTCCGAAGGCTCAACATCAACAACAAAGTATAGCAACCTGCAATGGTTAACTGAGTTTGCAAAGAAACCCGCGATCATATGTTGGGTTTTCTATCCCAAATGGAGCCCGATACAGAAGAAATAGATCGCACTTGAGAGACTTGATGTCAGAACCGGGAAAGCTGCATTCAGATTTGCGGAGGAAACTAACCAGCGGATTCAGAAGTAGGAAAAGTGAATGAGATAAAACATCCCAACCCACTTCCGACAGCCAACCAGAATGACAACAAAGGAAATTGGTCAAAACAGCAGAATGTGACTTCAACCCGTCAGGCAGAGTGATTCGGAAGCCATCTAGGTTTAGGGATGAGTTTTAATTTTTTGGGGGGGACTCACCCAAAATTGCGTTTTTAAAATTGTTATTGATGATCAGGGCTGGTACAATACTCACCTTGTTGTTTTGCGAGAAAAAAATAGGTCTACTAGCTACGTAATGGCAATTTAATGTTTTGCTTCTTTTGTCACGAAATCTACAGTACACAATGCACAATGTTGACATTACATTCAAAATAAACACCACATAATACATTGCTTATTGGGGAGTTTAATCATCTGAAACTTTATTGTATCAGCAACAATAAGAACAGTTTCAAATATACATGCAAGACATTACAGTTCAAGTACATTACACTACACAAACATACTTGCACATGCCACATGCATGTTTTTTCAAAGAGAGGGGGATGTTGTAATATAATCTATTTGTTATGGACTATTTGATAACCGAAGCACCCCTTCACAAGCTATCCATCTAACTTCGACATACCGAGAACTGAGCTGATAAATTAAATACTGCTTTGACCTGAATACCTTGTCTCATCGGTGTCAACTATAACAAGTTGACCTCAAATACAAACATTATTGATCTTTGCACTGGTGTAAACCACAATCAGCTGTTTAGTTCAGATTTTGAGACGCCATCGCTGTATGTCTTGCGGGAGAAGGTATGACAAATTTCCTCAAATACTTCGTTTTTTTCACTATTTGGTGGGTTGTTTCACCATTAAAGCAGTTATATCAATTGTACACATGTTTATCCCTGATTTTGTAAGTTAAAAACGTGCATTTGCACATTTTTCCGATCCTCTCGCTATTATCGCTGCCTAATACCCTTTAAAGGACAGTTGAGAGCATAACATAAGTAGAGCAGCAAGATTTGGTATTATGATTATTCCAGGTACAATAGCGTCTCTAAAATCATCAAGGACTTACACTGGAGTACACTAAAGGATAGGACAGGTAATCAGAATCCCATTCTAAAAGTTAACAATTATTGAAGATCCTCAGCAATTCAAAGTCGTCCGTACGCGTCATAGTCCTTCATCAAAGTCTAAATCACAATATAAGCAACCCACAAAGGCGCACATCATTTTCCTGCATGCAATTTTGACTCAACCATAGTGTTTGTGGCAGTACCAATCCAGATTCAGAGGGAAAAAAATCACTACTGCCAACAGTCGTCAAGGTGCGTCCTCTGTCCCAATTATAATATTTCAAGCTTAGCTAAGGTTTGTGCTCAAGGAAAAAAAATTTTTTTTCATACACCTAATACCCCTTACAATTGACGCTCCATGGATGCTTGGCCGCCACCGTCTGCAATCACTAAGAGTAATTGTGCCAAACAACCAAACAATGATCGCCGTAGCTGGCGTTTTTTAGCCTAAGTTTTTTTGAGCCACTTTCGTTCGAACTTGTCAGTCTCCAAACAATGTACTGTAGCATGCGTAGGTTGTCTGATTCCTCAGGTTGATACATATCAGGTCTGACGTGTAAGCATGCGGCGCACAATCTCCTATTTCATAATTGCGCTGATCCTGGTACCGTTTTGAGAAATGAAAATTATCTTGATCGGTAAAGACCCGGTTAAAGTACAGACAGTAAGATAAGATTTGTCAAAGTGTTGTTTTCTTTCAATACAATCTTTTCCTGGATATAAAACCTCATGTTAAGATCCGAAATTAAAACTAGTCATGAAGGTTGGCAGAAATCCAATGCTATTTATAGCAAAATGAAGTGAAGTACTGAAGATGACGTGATGATCATGAGGGAGTTCAAGTTGGGTGGGTGGCAAATTTTTTTTAAAAAACATGTTACTCATCATAGTCCCGAGGTTGTTTCAGCAATTTTTTTGCGCTACGATTTCTATCGCCCCTGTATCTATCTAAGAGACTAACGAAGTCTACGGCATAAATTATGGCAGGCTCAATGTGCAATAATTTGAAAAACATTGTTTTTCCCCTCCTCTCTCCTCTCCGATAAACTGTGTGTTTAATGACCGTAAAACATGTTTATTGACCGAAAAACAATGTTTTCAAGATAACTGTTTTTTCCCTCGGAAAACATTTTTCTGAGTGATAAACCACAGTTATCGATAAAGCCAGTTTCAATAAACAGTGTTTTTCAAATTATTTAAATTTCAAAAGAATTTTGGGGTGTTTTAGTTAAAAAAACATTGTTTTTTTGATTTGATAAACCAAGTTTACAATCAATAAACTTTTTTGACACAAAGGTTTTTTCAAAAAACCAAAAAAGAAAAATTAAAAAAACAGTTTTATCAAAAAATTTCAAACGTATCGAAAAATGTTAAAACTAATTTAATCAAAGACTGTTTTCGTTTTGAAAAAGCTTTTTCTGGAGAAACTCAATTACAAATGGAATAAACTTTCGTCAATAAACATTGATGCTTTTCGTAATTATTGCACAAGACTAAGAGCTTGCCATTTTTTTTCAATGATAACAGTTATTGCTCAATAAACGGTTTTTAGAATTATTGAACATCAGGCGATGTTTATCAGTCGATAAACATGGGTCTTCGCCAAAAACTTCTTTTTTTTTTTTTTCAGTGTTTTGTTTTTCGATCAAAATATTTTTTTATCGAAAAGTTTATCAATAAACAATGAATGTTTAGATAAACAATGTTTTTTTGATCGAAATACAGGGTTCTTAATATCGATAAACCAAGTTTTTAGATAAACATATTGTAGAAACAATGCTTTTGTATGTTTTTTTCTGTAAACATAGTTTTTTCTGAAAAACAGAGTTTCATCAATAAACATAGTTTTTTTTAAAATCAACTAAGGGCAAGCCCGTATTGCAAGCTATATGTGCAATAATGCGAATAACACTGTTTTTTAGCCAATCAAACAGTTTTCTTGATACGTTTAAAATAGGCCTGAGGGTTTTTACTGTGGAGATCTTTATATGAATCTTAGACTTTACCCAGAAAGGGGCAGCAAAGTTGAAAGCATTTTTACCTTTCCTTTTTATAGGGGTGGCTCAACTTACAGAGATGTACTTTTTCTGGAATTAAATTTCCGGATAGGGATTTTTGCCATTTCAAATAAATCAAAATTCTGGAAATGTAAAAAAAATCCATTTCTGAGATCAAAGTGTTAATGATAAAGGTAAAACTGCATCAAAAACCTAGTTTTAAGTACCAATTTTTTTTAGAAGGGGTCCTGTACCTACACTAAAAAAATTTCGATTGACAAACATTGTTTTTTGGCCCAATGAATAAACAGTGCCTAACATAAACTTTGTTTTCGGTCGGCGAAAAACAGTTTTAAAACATTTGTATATCGATAAACCCTGTTTTTCGATCGAAAAACAGTTTTTTTTTTTCGAAAAACTGTGTTATTCAATTTAAAAATTTGTCACTTGATAAACTCAGTTATCAATAAATGTTTTTTTATCAATAGCATTCGAAAAACTCTTGTTTATTGTCATTATTTAACGCTACAACGGACGACGATCAGTGCTATGTGAACGAGCTAAAACTCATATCACTGCAAAACTCAAACACACTTTGATTCCGTCATGTAAACTGTATAACATTTTGGCAATGCTTATTACAGATGTCCGGTAGGGCAAACAGAGGGACAATATTCATCAGAGTGGGTAGAATTACATTTTGCTTGTAATATCCGCATATTTCAATGGATTTAAGCCAAACTCGAGTCGTGACGTGCAACATGGGATCCCTTAATTTGGTTGATGAGGTCAAACGTCACATACCAGGTCAAAGTCCCCTGTGAGACAAGTTTGTAAGCTGGCTGAAATGGTTAAATTGAGCTCAATGGAAAAGTGTTTGTTTATTGGAACCGAACTTGGTGTTGGATACATGGAAACCCCGCTCATTAGCTTATGAGGTCAAAGGTCAGCACTTCTAAAGTTCAGGTAAAGCTGCTCTGTTAAGCTGCAATCAGTGTGTTCTGTGAGGGCCAAAAAACATATAAGCTTAAAGGGTGCATTTCATGATTTCAGCACTTCTGTTTTATTCATTGTCACTAAATATCCCTGAGAAAAGCTTATTCACGAAAGTTAGAGTGATTCCAATCTTGCAGTTTTTGTGTTAGAGGCAAATGTGCTTGTTTCCTCCCACGGTACCACACTGTGGTGTAATTTCTGTCTGTTGACGGACAGAAAATACAAAATTGCAATTTCTTACAGGTCGACCGAATTGCACAATAAGATTATGTCACAGGATTACTAAGGCTAACAGTTCAGATGATAAAGAAAATAATAAATCTCAACTTTTTTGGTCAGTCCAGGGGGGCCGAGGTTGTGGAACACAAAATGCCCCTTTAAGCCCACCTATATTCCTAATACTCCTGGAGATAGTGGCTTTAATCAGAAACTACTTTGGTGACCAATGTTTTCACGCGTCATCCTATGTACAAATTGTACCTTTGTCTTATTGACCCCACTCAAGACATTTTGGCCACTTTTTGGCCAAAAATGACCATCATTGAGAAAATTTTGTAAATTATCAGAATTATTGGTGACCATGTTTTTATCGCCCTATCCTATGTAAAAAAGAGTGGTGAATCATAAAAACATCACATCTACAATGTCTCTGGGACAAATGCCCGATCAAAATTGTCAGATTGACAAACCATGTCAATGATGCATGCCACCATCTCGCACATCCATGTCATCAAACCCCCTGAGGGGACACTCAACTTTTCAGGTAGCCAGGCTCAGGGATGTGCGGCCCTGATTTCCAAACAACTTGGGAGGCTTTTGGGAACTGACTTTGTCTCCCAAAGCAGTGTCTTAGGAACTGAAATTTTGAGAAATTTTGCAGGCTTGGGAGCTAAAATTACACTTTTAAGTGTGTATTTAGGTCTTGTGCACTCCTGTTTGTGTATAATGGAGCCCCCCCCCTTGAAAACCACTTAGCCATTGGAATTTTATAACAAACTCTGGTCATTGATGGGGTACATCAACATGACCACATAACAGGGAAAAATGAACTAGATCTTTTTTAGACTCAGACCAGAAATGACCCCAAATGACCTAAATGATCAAAATTTCATTAAGTAACTTTTGGAGGGGATGTCAAACTACACCACATACATGAGTCGTGTGATCAAACAATGAAATTGTAGAAGTGATGGGGTCATAATTGACCTCTCACCAAATCCTTCAGCATGGGCTAAAAAGTTTTTATACTTGACCTTGTTTTAAATTTTACACACACAGTAAAGTATTTTGACCTTAGTGATCCCAGATGACCCCTCATCCCATAACTCTTGTAGAGGGGCTCAAGTCAATTCATATATGCATAAGTCACACAATCATGTTACATAATCTGTAGAAGTAGTGATTTGAAGTGTAATGTAATTTGAAGTATTTTGACCTTTGACCCCTAAACCATAGATCAAGTGATGGCGTCATAATCACAGATTTCTATTTATAACACCAGATAGCGTACGACCGTGTTGAAGAATAGGCGGCCACCGTAAACGTATTGTGAAAATTATAAATTTCCTTAGTCATCCATCGAAAAACTCGCACGGCATACGCGCAATGCGCCGTAACGTGGTTGGCCTGGAAAACGGTACATCGTTATATGCAAATGCTGAATATATGAATAAATGGTACACCAGATTATGGAAATTCGGGAAATTGAATAAAATTGGACACAACGCTATGGAAATAAGTACGCACGCGGGAAGAAAGCTGGTTACGGCTTTGAGCTGGCGTGCGCTATCTAGTGTTATAAATAGACATCAGTGGGTCAAATTGGACTTATATTGACTCTCATCAAGTCCTATAGGAGGGCTTAAAAATTTTCTGTTATGACCTTGTTTTACATTTTACACACAGTAAAGAGTTTGAACTTAGTGAACCCCCAGATTGAACCTCTTAACCCATAACTTTTGTACATTGTAGAGGGTGTCTAGTCAATTTCATATGCATAAGTCACAAGATTGTGTTAACATAATCTGTAAAGAGAGTGATTTAAATATTTTTGAACCTTTTAAGCATGGGTCATATGGAACACGGCATGAGTGGCTTTTGTAGTGTTGACCAAGTCCTACAACATGACAGTATTAATTTTGAGATTTTAGCTAATTCCAGATTTTCTGCATGGTTAATGTTGATTGACCCTCCCTGAGACCCTCGTGACCTTTGACAACCAATCTGATCAGTTAGAAAGTTTGCATATGTCCTTGTCCTTGTCACCATTTTTTGGTCAATTATCGTATCGAATGTTGCATGTCTGAGTATTGCATGCTGACAGAAAGAAGAAAGAAACGTACAGAAGAAAAGCACATAAGTTCCTCACTGTGCAATATCCATTCTAAAATAATCCATTCTACCAATTCAAATGGTGGTCCAAAAACGATATTTATGACGCGCCTACAAAAATATAGTAGAGTAAAGATAGCACATGACCAAAACAATTGCAAACCAGAAGGTTTTTTGGCATTTTCTTGTAGTTTAAGGTCAGCTTAACAGTATCTCCAAAGTTGCACACACAATCGAACTCACCAGAAAGTGTTAACTATGACATAAACCAATGTCCGCCATCCGCCATTTTGTAAAAAATAAATCCTCATATCTTCTGGCGATAAATGAGCTAAAGTACGCCCAAGATGTCTTTTCCGATTCCTCCTAATTCTAAAGCATAAAAAATCCATTGAAATTTAGTTTTATGAAGTTCAAAATATCAATTTGACCTCTAAATCCAATATGGCCTGGCCCGCCATTCCGCATGTTTCGGAAACCATAAATCCACTTCATATCTCTGGCAATTGAGCTAAAAGGACGAACAAGATGTCTTAGGACTACTAATTCTAGGATACCAAATCCTTAAATTTAGTTTTATTGAAGTTAAACTTACATCTTGACCTCTATCCAATATGGTGATGGGCTCCGCCATCTGCCATGTTTGGAAGTACAAATTATATATCTCTGGTACCGGATGGGTTAAGGACAAACAAGATGGTTATTGTCCTCCTACTATTTCTAGCATTACAAATCCATTGAATGGTTTTATTGAAGTTGAGATATCTCTTTGACCTCTAATCCATATTGCTGCCAGCCACATGTTTTTAAAAAGTACAAATGCTTTTTCTTCTGGTACCACATGGGGCCAAATTACAAATGGTTTAATTTTATTTTGTACATAAAAAATACCCTTAGAATGTGTTTTGTAAGTTTTGAGAGCACCTTGATGTCTAAAGGCCACTGTCTGCCATAAAGCCTCCTATTTAGCATCAGCAGATTACAATTAACAAAATGAAGTTGCTATTTTCTATAATTTCGGTGTCCTATTAATACAGTGTCCTGTGCTGAGTGTCCCAACCACCCATGGTCCTATTGTGGTCTCCATTGAGTGCTGTATGCATCTTTTGTTTCAGCACTATACCAATGCCTCGTCTACAATGTCATGTTATTTAATTTCCGTACAATGTCGCTATGGTAGCTCGACACTCTTAATGAGGGACGCTCAGTTTCTTTACACCGGCATTATAACTCTTATTCAAATTACAATGATTTTTTGTGGGCAATTTGTCGAAATTTGGAGCCATATTGAATTATTATCACCTATCATTCTATCACAATTATGGTTTTTTACAGTGTAACTTTGTTAAAATCCATGAACTAAAGTACAATTTCACATTATTCAAGCTCATCATCACCAAAATGGGGCCAACCTATGTTAGTATTAAGTCCACAACTGATTGTGAAACTTTTTTTTTTTGAAAGGCACTGTCAGCGTAAGTATTACCAAAGTAATGATTGCTGATCATTGAACAGGAACACCATTGGGTTGCAGCCGTTCATCTTTCTATGGATTAAGGATCTATTTTGGTATTGTGCCAACTTACTCTGGCACAAGCTCGACCACAGGGTTACTGAATGACGTTGAGGAAAACAAGATTTTTTTGCCAACGCCCAAATATTCTTGAAGTAGTATCGCAAAACCTGAAAATGCATTGGCAAAGAATAGGTAGGAGCAAATGTTATCCCTGAATAAGTGCTTCAAGGAATTGATGTCATGCCAATTTTCTTATGTGTCTTCAGAGACCAAAAGTAAAGGTCCCTTAACAGCCCTCTTCTGCCTATTTGAGAAGTACTATCTGTGTCTTTTCTTCCATTTGGGTTGTTACCTATGTACCTGTAAATTAAATTAATTCATGGCAACTGCCTGTTTTGCTATATTCAACCATCTACATTTCCTTTTTTTTTTCGCTTTTTGTGTGCCTTTGATATGTCTACCTTATTTGTGATCCTGTGTTGCAACGTTTATGTGGAAAACCAACCCTGATAGAGCTATCCTAGAGGACTGGGCCTCAAAAACTATTGCACGACCCCATTCAAGCAACCAGACACCTTCCACTCCGGAAGGTGGAATACGTCTACAACCCCTGACCGCTCGCTTTGGCAAACATGGACACCATCCCCTTCACCGTACTGTTCTCCTCGACCGCTTTCCCAAAGTCCCCAACACTGACCATCACGAGCGCATCAGGAGAGCCTTGAATTGCTAAGCCTATACCAACAAAGCCGGTGAAAAGGTGGAACTTCTGCAAGGGCCAGCACTGGGACCATGTCAAGAACCTGTGATGCAGAAGTACCCACCTCCC
>JAMKCH010033856.1:0-15745 GCA_023653785.1 Ophioderma brevispina | reverse complement strand
AGATTGATTCCCTTGTATTTTATTATTATAGCCTATAGAGCAGTGAAATTGAATGCTTGCATATAATATCATCATATTAAATCTGATTGAAATAAAACGTTGAATATATATTGCTAAGTACAGTCTTTCACATTTGGACAAAAAGTCACACGTTAGCAACCATTTTATTTCAAAAGCATACTAACCTGGTGCCTGGAGTGCAGAAATTAAAAAGCTTCTGGAGATGGTAACTAGAAAGTAATAACTATAATTGTAAGGAAAAACTCATGAAAACTAAAGGGACACAATGGCACAAAAAAAATATACGTTAATGATCACACCGGTGCACTGAATATTTCAACCACATCATTGAAGGTGATAAGGCCGGTTAATTTTGAAAATACAGCAAAACAGTATTTTGTCTCGCCTGAACTTTGTTCTGGCAGAGACTTAGAAATCACTTTTCTGGTCATCTGTCCATTACGTCTGTCCGGTGTTGTTATAGGGAATTGGTAGAAAGCTTGTGGACAATTTACCCTGGAAAATCGTAAGGGCTACGATTGGTGGAAATTGGGGAAGGAAGTGGGGTGATTGGGGGTGATGAGTTCTTGACCTGATTATATTTGTGGTTTTGTTAAAATATGCTCATTTCTAAATGCATTTAATTTAAGAAATAATTTTCTCGCAAGGCTTGCGTACAAGTTATCTGAGTTCCGTAAGGTGCAAATGATGTAAATTGGGGGAAGAAGGGGTTGAAAATTTGAAAAATTCCGATCTGATTACATTGGGCATAAGAGGGCAAATAATAATATGCAAAAAAATCAGACATAAATGCTTGGTTTTTGAAATGTGCATCGAATGCGCAAAATTCCTTTACGGCATGAAAGCATATCATGGTGCGCATCTTTTTGCCAATTTGGAAGTGCGTGATTGTATGTGGTTAGATATGGCAAATGCGTGAATTAGTGTTTCCATAAAGTAATACCAATAGATTTTGGAGTCCTTTACTATGTGGATTTAGACTTTAACAATGAGGAAGATTCATATTCATGTTAAATTACAGCATTTCAGATTATAAAATATGAAACAATGAAACTAATACCTTTTTAATTGTCCACGCGAAACAAGTTCGGAATGGGGGCTATGAAATGAGCAGTGTCCGTCCATTCCGTTCGTTCATTGTCCGTTCGTTTCATTCGTTCCGTCTGTCCGTTCGTTCATGATAAAAATGTTAACCTACTTTGTGTACGATTTGCTTGGAGTTTCCATAGGGATACAATAAGTTACAACTGGTGGATGGAAAAAAAGCGGGGTTGATAAGTTCTCGACCTGATTAGATTTGGGTTAAATATGCTAATTAAGTATCTAATTTGCATAATTAAGAAAATTCCACACAAGCAGCCCTTGTTAACAAGTTATCTGGAGTCTGTAAGGTGTATAATGATATAACTTGTGAAGGAAGCGGGTTGAAGAGTTCGGACGGATTAGATTTTGGGCATAATTCAGGCAACTTACAAGCAATTGAGCTATAATTAAATATGCATAAAATTGCTGTAACGACTTCTTGCCATTGCCATAGTGCTTGTAGGCCAATTAAAGGGCATTTGTGATTTGCAATGATCTTAATTAAATATGCGAATTTACTGTATCGCTGAAACGGTACATTGAGAGCGGGGGAGTGGTGGGATGTCTGGGAGGGGAGGGGTGGGATGTCTCTGTGAGGGTTGGGTGGTCCTCTGGGAGATGGAAGGGTGGGGTGTCTCGGGATGGTGGGGTATGGTGGTCCGGGAGTTGTGGGGGTGTTTGTTGGGGAGGGGGACAGGGTGCGGGAGGGTGGGGGCGGGCGGGCAGTACAGGGGCGGGCGGGGTTCATATTGTGGACCTAGTTAATTTACACTTAGTGATCGCAACATTTAGCGGGGGACATATTTTCTGCCAGCGTGTAAAATCTGAGTTTTGTCCATGTTTTAGGTATAAAATGTGTCATTCCCCATATAAATGCGACACCAGCCCAGATTTTCATTTTTATTATGATGCATGCCTTGCAATGATGCTAATATCATCAGTCCTTTCTCATACCATGTTTGCTGAAGCCAACAACCAATTTATAACTGGACCTCATGACCTTTCAACTTGTACATGCACCTGACCACTCATGTTCCCTAGGTCACATAAAACCAATTTATTTAGCATTCAACTTGCTTCTGATAACGGAAACCACTTTTCAAATTTTAACCTTATAAAACACAGTCACATGGTCATGAATTAAAGATTGGTCGGTGTCTCCGCCTCCTGTAAACAATGCTAGTGATACATGCATTGAATGGTTCCCTATATTTGAGTATAAAATTCATGATGCACAAAATTTTTTTTGGCCTTTCGAATTTCCATAGGCCTAAGATAAAGCATCGGTACATTCCTCTAATCAGTGCAGTTAAATGTCTGATTCAAAACATTAAAAGTGCAACGAGAGATTCATTCACATATCACGTGTCCCGAAAAATATTGACAATGCTGATGTCAAGCTTTCCATCACACAATAACCCGCCACCTAAAGGACTAAGCTGAGAATATTTCTTCGGTTCAAATGGAAGTTTCTAATTTGTATAGGAGCAAATAATAAATTCGCCTGTTTTCATATTGAAATATGAGCAAATAAAAGCACCTTTTGTGTTCACTTTCAAGGCATTTCTTTGCCAATACAAGGTAAGAATTGTATTGAGGGTCTAATCTATAATGATTTGACTATGACGTTCACTTGTTGACATCAGGACGCCCTCTGTTGTTTTTTCGGCAGGCAAAATATTACAGTAGTTTCTGTACAGACCATAAAATCTGGTATATATTTACTTGCAACTTTCCTGATTCAAATTGGTCACAAAATGCAGCTGGTAGCTTAGCTTATTATGCTGGATAGGAATTATAATTATTTAATTTCAAACATGAACAAAAGTTACGTATCAAAAAACGAAGTTCCCCATGCAAAGTATCTAGGTGCTTTTGCCTGCCAGTTTCTCTCTTACACAAACAGGGCGCCATAAAGAGAACAAATGTCACATCATCTATATGAGGTAACTACAAATGAACACATATTGGACACTCAAAATTTCTCATTGCACCTTTACCTCAAAACACCTGCATGTAAGTATTGACCTCTTGAAGGACCTCCACTTTGATTACAACAATTTTTCTGTGCTTTGGATGGAGTAAATGCCATCTGCCATCACACTTGAGTGCCGACAGTGTTTTAATTTGGGCGGTAGTGAGATGTACAGTGTAAAGCCAATAGGTTACTAATACAATTATAATTATGTCCCAGTGGCCTAAACCACTTCCATAATTTAATTTTGTTTTCCATGGTCGCATATCCTTTATTTCTCTAAGTGAACGCAACATTAAAACGCGGGCATTGAATCAAAGGGGCTGGATATAAGCCACGCGTGCGTATAAAAGGGATGCAAAATGTACCCCAAAATGTCTGCTGAAAACGTGTTACTCCTGAATCGAGGAAGATAATATTTAATATAGTATAGTATAGTAATAATCAGCGAGCGCGTAAGGAAGCATCTTATAGACAACGCGTGTCACATAATGAAAGCTCATTATAACATCTATATTCTTACAGGTTTAAAAAATCCCGACCTCATTTGATTCCCCTTTTCGCTCTTACCATAACTCCTCGGAACCTTATGAATCGACGGGAACTAACAAGGATTCGCCCTTTTTTCAAAATTGTCAATTAATTGTATGTGATATTCACAAAACATTATTTAATGCTCCATTCTGTTGGATATTTTGTTTTCCTTCCTCGAAAATTTAGTTTTTAAGGTAGCTTGTTTTTCTAACATTAACCTCTGATAATGTTTTTCTGATGTTTTTTAAAAAAAATCATTCTTGGAATAATGAAACCAATGACGCAAATAATGCTTCTAGCGCGCGATGTCAATGAACGTTTAAATTCGAAACCCGTGTTTGTAACCAGTCATGCCAGTGCTTGTAAGCTGGTTGGTAATCTTAACCCCGGGCCCTTATACTCTTAACACAGCGGTGCAAAGCGGGATCGTTCTTCTCATACATAGCAGGGCAGCCTCGACAACAAAGATTGGCTGGCGATGGCGACTTTCATGATTGTTGGCAGATTATCATCAATATTGATTCCAATTTCAATTTTTTTTCAGAATGGAATCAAGGCCAATGCCAGGTCATGGTTGGCATGGTTCTGCTCTCATGCTCTATTCCGAGGTGCTCTTACTAGACACTCCAATTGGGTTGTGGTCGTGTACTAGGTCAGAGAATTTAAGTTATATAGCTATTACGGGGTCCATCACAACACCTTTTTAAAACTGGCATTTTACTCACCTGACTACAAATCCTACAAAGTCACTTGATTCTTATTTATAACGGATTTGCAGTTATGTCAATGTACTTAACGAGGACGTTTGGCGTCAATAACTGGCTCAAATGAAGGAAAATCATGAAAATTGAAGGCACTGAAGCATACCAAATTTGCCTTATTACAAATCTACATCGAAAACTGGTGAGTAAAACTGTTTGTTATAATATCATAGTGCTTTATTTTTGGTCCTAAATAATTATATATCATGATATAACACCAGGATCGGAATATACTGTCAATCATTGCCATAGGAGGTCGGTAAGTGAAGTATTTAAAACTTTTTCCCTACAGGTTTTTTGTTGGAAAAACCCCCGCGATCTCATCTACTTAGTCTCATCATTCTCATTTGCTATGACGTGTCAAGCTAGTTCAGCTCATTTGAATCGTGAAACCGAAAGCAACATGGCAAATGCAAATGACTTCGCTATTTTCTATTGTCATTTGTAGTTGTTGCAGTCATGACATAACTTACAGAGTATAAGGCCTAGCTCTTTCTGTCCATAGTCAAACTTAGGGCTACCTAAACAGGCAGCAGTTCATGTAAGTTTAGGCATGTTAGGACCGGGTGTTTATCACTTAATCTCACCTTTTTCAGTGCGATTAATACTTTATTAACACACAAACTGCTGGCCTACATGCCTAGCATGCCGAGGCTAGGCTGGCTAGGCAGGCCCTAGCCTAGGCGGCATTGCTCATATCACATTTAACATGCATCATCAGAATCAACTAAATTTTTAGTTTAGCCTGTAAGCAAACACCACTAGCCAGTTAGGCTAGGCTGGCCCCAGCCTAGCTAGGGCCCTGCCCTAGCCAGCCTAGCCTCTCTAGCCCTAGGCGGCTAGCTAGGTCTGGCCTAGGGCAGGCCCTAGCCTAGGCCTGGCATTGCTCATATCAACATTTAACATGCCATCATCAGAATCAACTAAATTTTTTTTTTAAATAACCTCTGGCGTTTTCGAGGATCAATCCAGAAGGAATAAGTTGACGGAGGGCTGGCCTCGCCACAAGAAAATGCCCAACAGATCTTTGCATGATCTGAAGTTGGAAGTAAATTTGTGCACAACTATATCTGTCCCAGAAATTATTTTCTTCTCCTTTTCGCGGGGTTTTGCCGTTGCTAACGGCGTGTGCTGCAGGTACTCACTCACCTACGCGCCTGTTTGGATCAGTACACGCGACGGTGATTGGTTGATCTAAATTAGCTGTTTTTTTGTTCAACTTGTTGCTATGCTGAGGCGTGAATTGTCTTGCGTACGGTCGTGACTTAACGCGCAATTGAGAGAAAATAACTATCGGACAGAGATACATTTGACACTTGAGAAAAGTTTCCTTATGACTATAGGCCTAAGCCTTTGCTTAACGAATTTGTATCCCGTATTATGACCCTTATTATTGCCACAACCAGTTGGGCCATGACATGACATTGATATGATATATTGTAAAGTTGGGGAGTTGTTGTGCAATGCTTCCTGGTTAAACCAGTAATTATTAGCCTGAGACTTAGGCCTTATAGCAACGGCCCTGTGTAGCACCGACTAGCCGGCCTGCTATGCTCCACTTTGGTCGATTACCACCACATACGGTGGAAATTATTCGGTTATCGTTTTTCTTGTGGCGTCCAAGCTTTTACAGTACAGAATCATTCACGCTATGCAAAATATACACACGGCGTTTCCTGGCGCTATTGTTGTGCCAGCATTATTCCATATCAGTTCACACTGTTAGTGTTTACTGTAAGGCCCCCTATTCTAGCGTCTTGGGGCCCGTTGCATCCCAATTATAACTCACGACACTCACGTACTGCAGCAGCATTCAGGTGAAGATAACAGAAAAGAGGAGTCAAGAGAAAAACCATACACTTAAAACACAAAATCATATAACACAACCCCGGTAAAAAATTTAACGGCGAATGACTGCTGCTTTACAAATCTTCAGGGGAGGGCATGCAGCCAAGACATCATATTTAGGTTTGTAAAGCATTGTTTAAACGCGTAACAGCGAGATCTTGACGAAAAATTTATGATTTTTTTTATATTTGTCAAGGCTTGTTGGATAAACAATTTTTTTTTTACCAAAGCGTGTCATCTATTCTGCTAAGAAGTAGATACTTAAATACGACTTAAAAGCGTAGGGGGGCCGACACAATCGCCTGATGGGGCATTTGGGATTCCCAAACGGAACAGTAATTTCACATCTTTTTTCCTTCCCCAAGAGGTCAAGACCCTTGGAGGTCAAATTTGACAAGAGTCAAAATAAAAATGAAGGTCAAAATTGTATGTATTGAAAAGTGGGACGTGTCAAATTGTTTGTCCGTTGTTTTTTTAACGCGCGGTGCTTTACATACTGATCCAAACATGTGCCTTAAACCACAGGCTACACTCTTTATAATTAAGCTTTGGACATTTGTAAACATTGCATGGCCTTTAATTTGTAATGATGGAATGCCCTTTATTCATGAAGGAATGCCCCTTTATTCGTAAATAAGACCCTTTAATTGGGGCAAAGGAATAACCCTTTAATTGATCAATGAGTATGACCCTTTAATTGGTAAATGGAGGAATGACCCTTTCAATGGTAAAATGAAGGAATGAGCCTTAATTGGGAAATGAGGAAGGACTCTTTATTTGGTCAAATGAAAGAATGACCCTTTAATAAGGAAAGAAGGATGACCTTTATTTGGTAAAATGAAGGAATGACCCTGTTAAAGTTGTAAATGAATGAATGACCCTTTAATTGGAAATTATGTAAAAATGAAGGAATTGACCCTGTTAATTGGTAAATTAGAATGACCTCTTAATTTTGTAAACAAAGGAACACCCTTTAGTTTGCTAAAATATGAAGACCCTTTTACTTGTAAATAAGGATGACCCTTAATGGTAAATCAAGGAATGACCCTTTAATTGGTAAATAATGAATGAACCCTGTAAATAAATGAATGACCCTTTAATAATGGTAATAAGAATACCCTTTAATTGGTGAAATGAAGGAATGACCCTTTAATTGGTAAATGAATGCCCTTTAATTGGTAATGAAAGGACCCTTTAATTGGTACATGAAGGAATAACCCATTAATTGTATATGAAGGACTACCGTTTAATTTGGTAAAATGAAGGAATGACCCGTTAATTGGTAAAATGAAGGAATGACCCTTTAATTGTAAATGACGGAGATGACCCTTTATTGGTAATTGAAGGAATTACCCTTTAATTGGTACATGAAATGACCCTTTAAAATTGGTAACAAGAATGTCCCTTTAAATTGGGTATATTAAGGAATAACCCTTTAATTGTAATGAAGAATGACCCTTTCCTTGGTAAATTAAGAATGACCCTTTAATTGGTAAATGAGAATGACCTTAATTGGTAAATGGAGGAATGACCCTTCATTGGTTTAAATGAATGAATGAACCCTTTAATTGTAATGAAGGAATACCCTTTAATTGGAAATAAAAGAATAACCTTTAATTTTAATGTATATAAAAGGAAATGGTCCCGTCTGTAGCCCTTAATCAATCCTGGCCCATTTTTGAAGAGCGCCCCCAATTTTCAAAATTTGATTATTTTTGCACAGTTACGTTGGGATTGTCTAAGGATTAGAAACTTAGCTGTGAACGAGAATGAAAAAAAATGCGTATTTTATCATAAATAAGAGCGATTTTTGTAATTGAATTTGGATTCTCGATTGAACTTAACGCAAGCTGAAATGCTACGTTTATTTCCGTCCATGATGAAATAGTGCCACCACGAGAAAAATAACCTCTAACTTGATTTGCCTGTAACCAATCAAACAACTAATGGATGAGCGTAGACACTACATGGCGCTTATTTCCCGCTATTTCACCTTGGGAAGGCCGTTTCCTCCAGCAGTCGTTGAATTATTATCGGTGTGCGCAGTATTAATAATTGTGGTACTCTTCCCACCTTATTCTCTCCATTCATTTTCCTTATTATTGTGTTCTATTTCTTACATGAGCAAATTTTAAGATAGTTAAAATTGAAACGAGGTGTATATGATCTATTTCTACTTGCATGTTTTTGGGTAATTTTTACAGAACACTCAAATTTCACAATCTGCAAATCTACACAAAATAAACATAATAAATCGCTCCCCAGTATATGACACGTGCAATTTTTTTTATCAGAATTTATATTATTATAAACTAATACTAGTAATAATAATAATAAATCCTATAGAATTATAACTTTCTGAGAAGAGAAATACTGCTAAAATTTTGTTTTTTATTAAGTGGTGCCTCACATGTTTACGTTGCCTCTATTTACAAACAAGAAACAGGCGGATTTTAATTTTCCCTCGTTAACTTCAAACTGTATCCAATAATATTATGCAGTCGTTAGTCCCTATCCCACTCAACGAGTACGCATCGTAAACAATACTGTCACTGTGAGCGAGGGCTGAAACTCGGGCTACTGCAATTATACTAATAATCACAACATACGCAACAATGTTGAAGGGTAAATCCCACCATAAACCGATAATTTATGAAATAAGTTTTGATCTATTTATAGGAATTCTAAATTTATATAAAAAGTAACCAACATTTGAGGCACCTTATAATCCTCACTCACATGAAGCATATACAGCAACATTTTTGGGGAGAATGATTGCTATAAAAGTGGCAAATATCTGACTAGGTATTTGCATATGGACGGAATACGCCACAACCTTATTGCTGGAATAACAGTAACAAAAATTATTAAAAAACCTCTGAAACTTGCTAAACTTTTTACTCTACATGAGCAAATTAATCACAGGATTCAACCCCGCAAACTTTTCCCGATCACAAGCAAATGTTCATGTTTCAACGCTAACTTATACAAATACAAAGTTTCATAATCATTAAATTATTTTAAAGTATAATTTAATAATGGAAGCTTTTTATACTCCATGTCAATGATAGAATGGAGAAAGAAATTGTTTTCTTTCCCCTACTCCCTTTCACACTTTCTCCCTCATGGGGCGCTCCCCGGGCAAGCCAAGACTCGATCTGCGTCGTCCCCCATCGGAGATCTCATCAGCATTTCTTGTGAAATGACATGACAGATGGGAAGACTTACACTGTTTGTTGTAAAGTACCTAGCTGGCACTTAGAGCTGCTGGCACTGGTTGGTGAACAGCTGAGCTTGACCAAAGGTAGCACTGGTTTGGTGCATTGGCTAGTTAGTGAGAGACCCTATTTTGTACCCTCTCACCCACCCGACTGACAAAAAATCTGCGAAGCAGTCCTTATACCCTCCCAGGTCCCAATCCCTTGGAATTTGAATGGACCGCTGAAAAGCTAAACATTACTGATTGGCTAAAAATTCAAGGATTTAATATTATCTGAAGTCCAAGTATTTTAAATGTTGTATTTGTTTTTACATGGATTTTTTTTCTACATGAGTCTTTTGCGTTTTCTAGGCGCGCCTTCCTCCTCTTCTGTATTTTCCTTTTCTATCTTCTCGGGTTTTTTATTTCATTTTCTCCCATTTCTTCTTCCTCTCTCTGTTTCGTCATTTTCTCTGATCCTTTCTCCTCGACGTTTTCTTCATTGTTCCTTCCTTCTCCTCCTCTGCTTCTTTGTTTTCATCCAGCATCTTTCCTGTGTGCGAGAGATTGTTGTTGATTGTTATGTAGGCCAGATACACCGTTTTGTTTTAGATCAATGAATATAGAGATAGGAAACTATCAATTGAGTGAGAAAAATGACCTAAGTCCTGGATGTAGCGAATGCGTCATCAAACGAAGACGACACATATGGGCAAGAAATCATTGGTCAGCGACACCATCGCCAAGTGGTATCCCCTGTCATGGGATGGGGGCCCGAAGAGCTTGGTTCGACATGGACTCGAATTTCCTTCTTCCCTTTCTTCCGTCATTCCTTCCCTGCCTCCCGGCTATAAACAGATGGGGCATTAGGCTTTAACAACTTATGCATGCCGTGAACGTTTCCCCAAACTTCTTATCAAGAACAATTCGAAGAAGAGAGTTCAAAATTCAAGGATTTAATATATTTTAGCCTAAATTCCTCCCAAATCCTAAATATGACAGAGAAATATTAACAAATTATTTTCACCATAAATTTATCCACATTTTAGGATAAAATACACCATAAAATTTTAAAGACCTAAAAATGAATTGATACGACACCCTCTGGGGTGATCTCCAGCCATCTGCTACCTGAAATGTATCCCCAAAAGATAGCACATTTTAAAAAAATGGTGGCCTACCCAAATCGCATAAACTTTTTACATGGCTGATATGATTATAAATATTGATTTTACAATGTCTGAAACATCTCAGAATGTGCTACACATGTGTGAGGATAGGTGAGTACAATTTGAGTCCAGGAAATGAAAATTTGACCACGCTACGAACACGCCAAGTCGAGGTAAATTTCCGATGAAATGTAGCCTGGCACTTAAATGATACTTCTGCACGAACTGCTAAAAGTGAAAACTTTAGATTTCTCGGGAAATACTTTATGCAAAGAGACAGTTTTTGGAACTTAGACTCAGATTAAGGTATATAATATTCGGTGAACTTTTAGTTACAAAACAACACTTCGCCAATCAAGATAAGGCCCGCCCATTTTCGCACCTATGTAGCGACTCCCTAGCCTCGAAAATACTACACTCTGTTCTGAGTGTTGGCTAAAACTTGCAAAATGGCATTCCCTTACACTATGAATTTAGCCACATATAAAATCTAGATCTCGGAGCCTCCCTCTTCACTTAATTTGGGACAAGGTCATATTTTAAAATATGTTTTCAATCCTGAAATTTTGATGGATGATCGCCTATTTGTGTTATCAATCAACATCCACTATGATTTTTTAAAGACTTCTAGGGGCTCTTAGTGCAAACATGTAGGTACTCAAGACAACGGTTTACTTGTTGCCAGTGAATGTTTGTTATGTTATGCTTGTTTCTTCACATGAAAGACTTCAGGCCCTATCAAGGCTGGCAGCTTTGGGCCCTTCACCATATGATATGGAAATCCATGTTAGAGTCCCTCGTCTCTTTTCTGGAAATCAATAATATTTGTGAAACAGTTAATATGAATTTTATTTCATTTCTTGCTCTTTAGTTTCATTTGTACATATATATTACTCAATGATATTTGGACAAAACAGACGGGGCAATCACCTAAAGACGAGTGTATCAATACCGAGCTAAAAATCCACTTACTAACAGGCCAGCATTACAGCACTATCCTGACTGACATGCGTTGCCTTACCTTGGACACTAGTTTATAGTTCCCTTTTGTCAGAATGGAAACCAATATATGAATTATGATGGGGACCAACTCATGCTCAAAACTTGACGTGTTACTGCACTCTATCCAGTCCCACTAACTCTTTTTCTGTAGTCCTCAAGACCAAATGACTGCCATCTATCCCGGCCATTGGGGTTGAGAAGGATCATATGACTGGCCCCACCAATCAAGGGTGTTCTAGAGGTGCTGTATTTCCCAATTGTTTGATTGGTTAATAACTTTTTGACTTTCCCATTTTGAAGGGAGGGGAAAATAAATGCAAGTACAGAGCTATTTTTAAAGTGTAAGTGTTACATGCAATTATACATAATAGAGTCCAATAATATGACTTTCTTACATAGTATGAGTACATTTTGATGGATTGGTGATATCATAAAATTAAATGATATTAATTACACCATCAAGGTATCCATGGAGGTTGTTAAGGGTCCGTTGTTACAATATACAGTCGGTATTTAGATATGATTAACAATTTTTCAAAATTTAAAGGTCGGACAAGGGTTGTAATCTTTGGTTTAGGCCCAAGAGAATTAAGTGAACTAGGCAACCAGGCAATTTGTTGAACCCTGAAAGTGATACTATACTCTTACAAGGTTGAGACCAAAATCAGATCATCCAAAATACTCATTGTGCCTTAAAAATATAATTACCAATTCTGTTAGTTCTCTTTCCAATTTTTTTGATCACCCTGATAGTCGATGTATGAAGGTGACACCCCTTTCTGTGGACCAAAGGCAGGTCTTCTTTCGGGTTTTCTGTTTCCTCTTCAGTACCTTGAACTTTTTCAGAGAGGCGGCGTCTATCGTCCTTTTTTGTCCGTACCATGTCCTCAAACCTCGTCCGTCCCAAACTGTCAGTCGGTAGTATTAACCTAAAAAGTTAATATTAGTAGTAGTAGTAAAACCAAAGTTTTAAATCCGGTTTTGTCCCCGTCAACGGGGGTGGCCAGATACACCTCACACTCGGCAATACTGCTGTGTGAGGATTTATTGGAGCAAAAGAAATTTTGGCTGTTGTATTACATCCTTTGGACACAACGAGGCTTGTCAGTATGTCCTTATGATAATAGAGACCGGTCGAGTGCAGATTTGTCAGAACCATATAGCCATTATTACAGAATAAAGCCCAATATTGTAACATCCACACAGTACAATGTCCCTATTGGAAAATGTGTTCCGACAGATCTGCAGGCGACTGTTCTGTTAAGACTTAGAGTGGGAGACCTGAAGGAGAACCTCTTCCCTTCACCTTTACTCTATCAAATTGAGAATTGTGTAGATTTTTGTATCAGAAGAATGCTCATCATAATCAAGATCATACTTTCTCGTTACCATAGTGAAATTTAAGGCAAATGAAACACTTGCTTTTAATGACATGAACAAGTAGTCTCCAAATATGGTCGGCCACATTAATTATCACACTTTGTCATGTGGACCATTTTATGCTCTATTGTTTGAACGGCTGGACGGATTTCAATTCTAAATTTGTAAATTAGATTTTCTGGCAATATGCATCCATGTAATGGAGAATTAAGAAAAAATTAGCATATGAAAACTCACACACCTTGGATAAAATCTAACTTTGATAGCACCCTAAATTGTCATTAATCTTTAATTTAGTTAGCCATGTGCATATGTCAGTCATTCAATAACGGGTCCGAGGTGTGGTAAAAAAAAAATTATATTTTGCTTTTCCAATCAACATTAGTCATTTCAACACATCACACATGCAATGGCGCAGGTATGTTAATGGGACAGTAAAATTTGAGTTGACATCTCACGTATCAGGATTTGTTGCCACAATCGGTCCAAACATCACCAGGCAGGCGCGGATCCAGGGAGGGGGCGCGCGCCTCCCGGTAATTCTGCAAATTCTTGCAAAATCAGCCCATTTTGAGCTATTTTGGACCAGTTATAGCCTTTCAACCCCCCAGTAATTTTGACATTTTTCAAATCCTGGATCCACCATTGCCAGGGATGAAAACAATGCCAAATTTCCCAGGAACATAATCAGAATTTCCCTCCAAATATCAAAATTTCATGTGAACATCATTCCCAAATTCCCCACTTTTTCCAGGCTTGCAAATCACATGTGTTAAAGCACTGAGAATTCAAACCTTTCATTGAAAAGCATGTGTCGTGTGCCCTGTGATTTGTTTGGGCCTATTGTTGGGGAAACAAATCCTATTGGGTGCTGGATTGGGTGGCACTTCTACAGTGAAATTGAGCATAACTATATTTCCAGACTTCTATTCGGAGAGCTCACTCACATTATGTAAGAGGCCATTAGAATTGCTTCATTGTGGATAAACAAGTGTATTGATACAGCAAAAAATGCCAATCCTTACCATCCAAATTCTAGGATCTGATAGTCGTTTGTAATGAGGAAATACATGAAGTAAATGTTATTAAAGGGAGATGGCCCAATTACGATAGATGAAGTTTTTCATTTGATAGAATGGACTTCACCCCAAACAGGTTCGATTACCCAAGGTGCACACATGACAGGTGATGTAGCTTTCTCTCTCTGCATGTAACTTTTGTATCGTGCATGACACATGTGACATGTATTTTAGGCTTTATTTCATGGAAGTCATGAATGCATGAAATGAGCAAATTTTACAAACTGTCAATAGTCTTAAACTTACCAGAGTCTGAATGAATAAAGGTTAGCAGTAGCACAATCAGATTGACAGGTAACACAGCGTTTGACCCCATACAAAATTGTCTCTTTATGTTAGAACAATTTTAAGCAGAGTTAGTGGCGACACAATTTTGACAACTGATATAAGTGGACATGAAGAGCTATCATCTCTGCAAAAACTGACAATGTTATTGCGGGAATCTTGCTATAGGCCTACAAGGTCTAATGATTTGTACGTTTTAGCGCCCTCTATATGCCCATCTCCCAGAGAAAGACGTGGAAAAAACTAGATTTTAAGAAAAATCCACATTGTCCGCGATTTTAAATTCCGCAAAAATTACACAGAATTGTAGTTAGTGACTAAATTTTCCAAAATCTGTTGTCAAAAGTGCTGTCGCCGGCGATAATTTTGATTCTGGTTTTGTCTCATAATAAATGAGACTTTCAAACAGCTGTGTAACAAAAATATAGGGATGAGTTCATACGTCATCGGCAGACGTTGGCATGTGCTTATAGTAGCTGTCACAAGAAGAACGTCCTTTCCACTGCGTATACGCCGCGATCAGCGAATGAGCGATATGGCGGGCCTAGTTACTCTTTAAGCAGACATTCTCGGATTTCGATACGGCAATCAACCAATCCGATTAAACGCGCTGTTGTTATGGCTTATGAATGATTCAAAAAGTTCAATCGACCCGCACTACTGTGTTTACGCACAGATGACTGCCCCATTTTCGAAGTGAGGGCCGTTCTTTTGTGACAGCTACTATAGTCATTCAAAATGCTTTGCACGTCGGATACATCGCGGGAAAAGTGTGCCGGGGACAAACAGGATCTACAACTGTGGTTAAACTCTCAAAACAAGTGCATTATAGTGCATTCAAATGTTCGGGCATGTATAGGTATCTAATTCTGTGGCCTGTGTGAACGCTGGTTATGCACATAGCAATGCAGTATGGGATGGACGACTATTACGCATCTCTGAAATGAGATGCAGGCATCTAATACGTGACCACATTTTGCAGAAGAAAATATAAATGTATTTGTCTTGTTTGCATTGGGGTTGAGCTTAAGCATACGTCAGGAATGTGGGTTTAAGCAATTTAAAGTGATTAAAGTAGCGAGATTGGGTTTGCACTGTATTGTCCACCTAGAAGATATAATATCTTGGGTATTGAAGTGTCATCAAATGCTTGCCATTCATTCAAACATCAATAACTATTGGTATCAATTACAGTCACCTTTCACAGGATTTTAAGACTTCTAGGGAATATATTCAAACTTAAGTAAAAATGGTCTTGCATTTTTCTGAGGTGCTAAAGTTGGTGGTAAATTTTAAAATTAAGTGACAACATTAATATTTAGTGCCATAAGGTGGAATTAACCCTTCAGAGGGCTAAAACTAAAAATACATATTTAAACCGAGGAAGAAATTACCTTTCTATTGCTTTT
>JAMKCH010033855.1:0-30418 GCA_023653785.1 Ophioderma brevispina | reverse complement strand
ATTTGGTGATATGGCTGCCATGTGAGGAGAACGCACATTAAAAATATCGGACAATGAATCAGGTCACCCACCTTTAAGGTGGCAAATTGTAGATTCCTACTTTTAGTGACTTACAGAAAGAACTAAATGAAAAAACAAAAAGGTTGATTTATGTTATACTATATTCAATAGAAAACACAGACTGAATTTCCTATTCGCTCCTATAGGAAATTAGAAATTTAACAATTTTTGGTGACCAAAGAAAAAGTTTTTTTCTCAGTTAATCCTTTCAATTGGAATATTTTTTGATAGAAAGTTTCCAACAGTGCAAAAAAACAGGCATTACACATTTTTAGGGACACTGTTCTTTGATCTCTTGTTGCACTGTTAAGTCTTTAATGTGGCGGATGAATGAATAAAAAAAATACCAAATATTCTACCTGAAACCGACTCTATACCAATATAGCCGTAGTTTAGAGCAGGGGGTGTCTAACCTGCGGCCCGCGGGCCATTTGCGGCCTGCCAAAGAGTTCGCATGCGGGCCCCAAGGTACTTCCCAGACAAAAAATGCATTTTAGCTGATAGATTTTTAAAAGATGATTTGATATGAATACTTCAGTTTTCTTCAATCTGAAACAAAAACTTTACTCAACATTCTTGGAAATTAGTCCAATTTCATCCATCCTCGAAACCTATTTTTTTTAAATGTGGCAAAATTAGTAAAATTTCTGTAAACTGAAGCCAATATTTTTCCTATTTGTTCAAAGGTTATTATTTCTCGGAAAAATGGAAAATGTTGTTTTAAATTTGGGGCTCTCTTGTATAGGCTATATGGGCCTTTTTCGGCATAAAATGTGGTATAAGATATGGGTCCTATTTTAATGGACTTCTGGCATATGCATCGCCCATCATAAAAACCAAACTTGAGACGCCCTCGATTATACTTGCTTGCGGCCCGCAACAGTTGTGGATCCAACCAATGTGGCCCCCTGCATCAAAAATGGTTGGACACCCCTGCCGTAGGGAGGATAAAACAAACAATTTTATTTTGTTGACCTTAGGCAAATCTTCTCTAAGACAACTATCTTCTTATTATATGTCTGATATACGCGATTGGGCCGGCAGAAAGTTGCGAGCACCCCCCACCACACACAACACACACACCACACCACTGAGAACAATAAACACAGCCATTACAAAACGCACCTAGCATATGAGTCCAAATTCCATCTAATACTATGGACGATTAAAAAGCTCCCTACCATTGTGATCATTATATGTTTATGTTATTTATTATTGAGTACAAGTTAAATTAAAAGGTTCAATACCTTTACTCTCTACTTATTTGATGATGGGGGATTAAGGTGGCAAAACTTGTGGCATAAAAATCATAGACAGTGGAAAGGGGTTGGTGGGGTTTCCCTAAATGCTGCGACCCCATTAGAATCCCCTAAAAATTCTTGATGTCCCCTAACATTGCATGGCTCCACCTCACAAAAAAGTGAGTCTGCTGCCACTGCAGTTAAAATAGTAGCAAAACTCGTATCAAAGTTTACCCAAGTCTTCAGTCATGTATTGTAACTAAAGCTGGCTTAGAGATTTCACCTGAGAGGGCGCCCTCAATTTCAAACAAATTGTGTTTTATTGCCATATACATTAATGCTTTGTCCAAAAACTAATCACTGTGTGAACTACAATGTAGCTAAGCTCAAATCGGAAGTCTTTCATATAGAAAATCACACACGTGTTATAAATTCCGGATCTGGAATTTTGTTATATAACAGTTTACTATGGCACTGTATACTCCAATGTTTACTGCCTTGAAACGGAAAAATCCAATACATCTCCAACATTTGGAAGGTGCTTGTTCCGATTTATGTGCAGTGGTTCTCTACTTGCTATGAGCCGGGCAACTTGCACATTACCCATTCAAGTACCGTGGGGGAAACCACTTGCGGTTTTGATGGTAGACGCAATAATTCGTGTTGCAAAGCTCTATTCAATACTGTGCGAATATTGCTGGTTAACCATAAAAGCGGCAGTTTTTTTGTTTATAACTTGGGGAAGAAATTGATTTGAGGGCTCATTCAGGACGACAATGAGGAAAATACGACCTTCATCTGATATCAAAATCGATAACACTTTGCCGGGTAAAACAGGGGGTCACAAAGACGATGTCGGAACACGCACCTTTAGGGGACTATCTTTAGTTCAAGTGACTATTTTCAATAAATACACAAAAAAATATTTCAAAATCTCTAAGTCAGGCCTTTAATACGACGTGGTGTTAAGTTCAATTGCTTCACCGTATATCTGATTTGTATGATTGAGGATCTTTTTGTGTCAAAACATTAAAATATGGGGATGGGTTGTTGAGCGTGTGAGCAGGTTCATGAACCATTTTGTCATTCATTTGTAGTCAATATTAGTGGTTGACCCGCTTTTGGCGCGGGCCACCCGTAGCTAAGTTTCAGAAAAATCAAGTGATTAGTAAATGAGTAGATTTGAAATGAGGTGGATGCGCAAATCAGATAGATCTGTAGGTTGTATGTGATAGATAAGCAAATTGAGAGGCATTCTTAAACGGAGAAGTAATTATATTACTTTTTATCTCTTTTAGCTCTTTAAATTCTTTTGGTCGGTGTCTTGGGGTATCAAATTATTTGCATTGGTAGCCTTGCTTCTTATTTATAAAACTAAGAAAGAGGTGATGAAGTATATGAAGTGTATGTAATCCAAAGCTAGGTAGTGGCTGTATGACACCTAATATTTGTGTGGATTTTTTCGTGTTGTATGGCATTAAGGCATATTTAAATTGAAGGGTTCATTGATTGAAGGCAACTCAAAAGGAACAAAAATTTTGTTTTCTATTATAAATTATATTGGTACTCTCGGGGTGAATGCCGTCCTTATGGAATCTTTGGTGAACTTTTTGGTATATTCTATTTTAATTCTTCTATATGTTAAAGAAGTTATATTTTTGACATAAAAATGATCATAAAAAAAATCAAATTTCAATCATCAAACAGCTGGAAAAGCCGGGTGCCATTACGCAGAATTCCCCGGTAAACAAATCTCCCCCCCTACACCACCTTTCATTTTCTTGGCCTTTCTCACGTAGTATTGCTGATTTTTGTGTCATTAATCGGCATTAAAGGTGGTGACCTGATCGACAATATGATTTCCCTCTTTACCATCAAAACTACATTTTTTGGAGTCAAAAGAAAGTTCATGTTTCCCTTAGGATGTTATGGACTCACGTCTCCAAAATGTGATTTGGTGAATGCCAGTCCCTAGTGTGAGGTGATTGAATGGTATCAACTCTGTATTACCATGATAATTTGGTCCTATGTAGGCGGAGTCCACAGCCCACGCCGCAACAGGGAAATGGTGTTCATTTCTGTTGATAGGTTTCTAGACTGATTTTGTCCGCTGAATCGATGGTACCGGCAGATTTTTTAAAAAGTGTGCACCAAAGTGGTTCCCCCCCCGGGGACCCGGGGGGTGGGGTGGTGGGAAAGAGGAACAAAAGTTAACTTGGTATACATTGACAAATTTTGGTGTTTGTGTGTCCCTCTATGGGTTTTCGGGCATGACAAAATGATTTTTTAAAATATCTTTCAGAAATTCACAAAATAGCTGCCTTATGCACCAAACATTCAAAATGGCCTGCTGCCCAAAAAATGAGTTTGGGAGTATTAGGTGCATTATATTGACCCATGTGAGCATTTTTGACATCCCAGGGTGGGTAAGGCTACTTCTAAATCCCAAATTGGCTGCCATATGTCCAAAAATAATTCAAATTTCAAAATAGCTGATGTATGTCACAAATTAAAACTTCCCGTAAAATGTAAATTCTCCAAGAATTTGGTATAATATAACACAGTTTTGCATTCTGGTGGTGAATATGTATAATGTTTATTGGCCAATTCAAGTTGATTTATAAAGTCTGTACATCAAAATGGATGTCATTTGTTTAAATTTTCCAAAATTGCATCTTTTTTTCAAAAACGGGCCTGCTGCCCAAAAGTGAGTTTCGAATATTAGGTGAATTTATTAGATGACCGATTTGAGCAAATTTTGGTTCTTTTTATTATTGTTTGGCATCATGAGGTTGTTCGTTAAGGAAACTTCCAAAAAAAATCCAAAATGGTGCATATATCAAAATATTCAATTCCAAACAGCTGTGTATGGTCACAAAAATTCAAACTTTCCATATAATGTAATTTCTTCAACATTTGGTATAATATTCACATCATTTTTGCCATTTCTGTGGTGATATGATTATGTTCTTTGGCAATGTCAAGCTGATTTATTAAAGTTTGCACCCTTCAAAATGGCTGCCATTTGTTTAAATTTTTTCCCAAAATTGGTCTTTTTTTTTTCAAAATGGCCCCTGCCCAAAAAGTGGGTTTTTGGAGTATTAGGTGCATTATATTGACCGATTTGAGCAATGTTTGGTTGTCTTGTTATTAATTGTTTGGCATCATGAGGTGTTTAAGGCAACTTCCAAAATCCAAAATGGCTTGCCATATATCAAAATATTCAAATTCCAAAACTAGATTCTGTTATTCAAAATTCCAAAACTTCTCAAATGATTTTTTTTCATCATTTGGTATATATTGAACATTCTTACATTCGTGGGGTGGGATTGTATTGTTATCTGGCAAAACTCAAAGCAGTGGGCGATAAAAATTACACATTCAATATGGCTTGTAATCGCTTCAAACCTCTTGTTTCGTCTCCACATGTAAATCCTATCAGTGCAGGATATTTGAACATATTATTACATAGTATAAAATCATGCATCATTTTAGTAAAAAACCCCCAAATTTTGACCAGACCGGTAACACGGTTAGATCGAAGCATTTCCTGCAATTCCAACTCATTTTAACAAACCGTGACTTATTAAATCCTTGGATAAAAAACGTCCCTGTTGATATGGTCACCATGGATTTTAGCGAGGCTATCGATTTGTTCCTCATAAACAGAAGAATGTTACAATGGTGAAAATGCTTTGGTATCAAAGGAAAAGGACACACACACTTGGATATCTAATTCTTAACGAAACTGAAACAGAGAGTGGTCGTGGATGGAGATCATTCACATTGGGCGGAGGTTAGATCAGGCCGCGCCGCAAGGACCGTACTCGGCCCATATATTCTTGGCATAATAAACGAAATCCCAAATAACATCTCATCAGAAGTTCGTTTATTCGCCCGTGATTGTGTTATGTATCGTCCCATCCACGACAACTCTGATGTTTCTTGTTTACAAGCCGATCTTGATAAATTCTACCAACTGGCAGGACATTTGGCAAATGAAAATGCAAAATCAAAAATGATTATGGCCTCAAAACTCAATCATGCCGGTCCGCAAACTACACAAATTATAAATTGGGTATGGGTTACACTGTTTTACAAGAAACGAATCACATTCATACTTGGGGTTTCACATTAACAATAGTCTCAAAGGGAGGGATGACCACATAAATCTCAAAAAGCCAAAAGAGTTTGTATTATGCAGGAACCTACCATGACCCATGTACAACTGAGCCTTAAGGCAAAGCTTAAAACCTTGGTCCGGGCCCATTTAGAATACTCAAGTACGTGTGGCGATCCACCATAACAAGGAACTCAAACAGAAGTTGGAAATGGTTCCGCATCGGGCGGCCAGGTTTGTTGTAGAAAAATACAGAAGAGCAGCTTGCCATTCCTTCGAGAAGTTCTCACACCAGCCATCCGTCCTACTCGTCACACCAATAATAAATTATACTTGAGACCAAGTGTAAAAAAGGACTGTTACAAACCTCCTTTTTTCCCCCCCCCCCCCCCAAGACAATATTGAATGGAATAGACTACCAGACTCGCCTTATTAAACTATTCCTACCAACGAAATTTTAGGAACCAATACCTGAGAACAACAAAATAGATCTAAGAAGCTTTTCAGCACACCCACCCCCTCTGCGTTTGGTTCGAAGGAAGTGTTGTGGAGTTATACAGTCAAAGTCAAAGGTCAAAGTAAACAAACCATTGCGCACCGGCGCTTACATTTCTGCGCACAGGTCATGACGTGTTCAGCTGAGCGTGCACGTGTGGAAGGAGATATAGTCCCGGGCTCACAGTCCGGGACAATGGTGAACAACTAGGCAATTGATTCAGTTGACTCTTCAACGCAAGATTAGTTTCAAGGCTTTATTCCGTTGTTCGTATATGGCGCCGGACTATGATACCTGCCGGAATGTGATTACTTTCACACCGCGTTAGCGACGATGATTGTAGGGATGAAAGAGTACGCCCTGCCGAGGGACAGTGGCCTTTGTATAGCACTGGGCAAATCATGTTGTAAAAGCATAGACAACAAAGGCCACTCCTCCGCAGGGAGTACTCTTTCATTCCCTAAGGATCATCGCCGACAGAAAACGGCCCTCGGTTGACGATTTCGCGGCACGTCAGCTCGAACACGTCATGACCTGTGCGCAGAAAGGTATACCGATGCGCAGTGGTTGTTTACCGTGGAGACGAAAACAAAGAGATTGTTCGTATTACAGGGACATATTGAATGTGTAATTTTTATCAGACCACCTTGAGTTGCCAGATAACAATACAACATACTCACCCCAAGAATTTTTATAAAACTGTACAATATATACCCCCAAATGTTTGAAAAAAAAAAACCATTTTGGGTCAAGTTTGAATTTTGCCATACAGCAGTTAGTTTGGAATTTGAATATTTTGATTATTATGGCAAGCCCATATTAGATTTCTGGAATTTGCCTTAACACACACCTCATGATGCCCAAAACAAAAAGAATAAAAAGAACCAAAACATTGCTCAAATCGGTCAATATGCACCTAATATTCAAAACTCACTTTTGGGCAGCCATTTTGAACAAAAAAGACGCAATTTGGAAATTTAACAAGGCAGCCATTTGAATGTGCAAACTTAATAAATCAGCTTGAATTGCCATATAACATTATACATATTCAACCTCAAGAAAGCAAAAAGTGTTAATATGATACGCCAAAGTGTTTAAAGAAATTACATTTTAGGAAAAGTTTGAAAAAAGGAAAAAAAATAAAAATATTTGGAATTTGAAATTTTGACATTATGGCAGCCATTGGATTGGAAGTGGCCTAACCCCATCGGGATGAACCAAAAATGCTAAAAATGGGTCAATATGCATCTAATACTCCAAAAACCTCACTAATTGGCAGCCATTTGAATTTTGGACATAAGGCAGCTATTTTGGGTTTTGAAAGCTATTTTAACCAATTGGTTATGCCCGAAACCTACGATGGACACCAAAAACACAAAATGGTCATGGATACCAAAGTTAAACTTATTTGCCCTACCCCACCCCCGGAGTCCCCCAGGGGACCACTTTGGGGCACACTTTTTAAAAATCTGCCGGTACCATCTTGTGTTCAGCGGGAAAAAAATCATTAATAGAAACCCTATCACAGAAGTGAACACCATTCCCTGGTGTGCGTGGCTGTGGACCCCGACCTAATGGTTACAAACTTGTGGCAGGCTCATCCGTCGGTTGTCCTATTGTTCATCCCTGACCTTTATGACCTTGTTGATGATGAACATTAACTATAATCCTGGTCTAGCTATAAGCAGTTTTAGATTTTTATGCCTTAATTTTGTTTATATTTCCATCAGCCCATCGATTTTTCTTCTGCCCTTTCTGCCTCTCAAGCTTTCGCCCCTCCACATGACTTTGAATAATAATATTCTCACAGGTCAGCCTCTCTCCTGGCAATGTGTGCAAAATACTGCAACTTTTGATCTGATTATCTCTGGCAAGTGATCTTTGCTCCCTAGGTATTTACAAAATAATTTCCTTAATGGTCCATCCAAGATATCCTTAACCCCTCCTCCATTGTTATCACATGCATTGAATTTCTTTTCTATCTTCTGCTCCATCTCTCTGACCTTATGTAGCAATTTAGAACTAATAAGCATTTATAACATGAATCTTGTCGTTTCTTTCGAAGATTTCCTCTGTCTTTATAAATGTCATCATGCTTATGGCTGATGACCTAGCCAAGGTGACAAATGCTTATTTTTTGTTGCGTTTCTAACCTTAACCAACAACCAAAGGAGCAAGGAAACGCTGAAAGGTTAACCACTTACGATGTGTCTCGCCATTGGATTGAATAGGATATGTAATTTTTTTTCCCAAGACACAATATCATACTTGTCTTTCATAGATAGTGTTTCAGTCCATATCCTCACTGGCTTGTTTAACTCTTCCAATAAGGTATCAAAGTTCTAATTTATCTGCTAGTAGGGTGGTGTCATCAGCATACATAGATTATATCTGACGTCCTCCAATAGAGACCGGTCCCATAGCATTGCCTGATGTATTAAAACATAGATGTAAAGGCTGATTTCCAAGTATATTTAATTATTAATAGTCAACTAGAAGTAAGATAGTCACCGGAAATGCTCAATTCCAAAGGATTGAGATTGAATCAGGCATTTTTCGTTATGATCAGTACAACATAGTATCTAAATAAGCATTATGTATATACAAAAAAACATGATTTGTTAGTTACCGAAGGGGCGACATCCTCGTGAAACCTCCGAGTCAGCCTTTAAAGATGTATGGTGCAGGATAATCCCTGACGTTATTCCTCTAACTACAGTGAACCATTCGCTGTCTCACACTCTGTTCTAACTGTTGCATCTTGACCTTCACACCAAAAATTTCATTAGAGTGATGTACACGAGCACAGAGCCCCATTTATCTATGATTCCCTACAATATCTGCCCTACTAGAGGTTCTGAAGCCATAGTGAAGCAGCTAAAAAAGGTCAACAGTGAAGCATATTTGCCAAATACTTTAAAAATATTCAAGACCTCAACCGTGATTTAAAAAGTTCATATATGCAGGAGACAGCAACGAAGTAAGGAAAGTTCGATAAGAACTTAACCAGTAAACATTCATCACCTATAATAAAGAACAATGGTGTATTTTTAAAGTAAGTCTTGAAAACTGGTATAAACCACTTCAAGACTATTGTGGAAGTACTACAAGTAGCCTGTAAATGCTTTATTTCCTTTTTTTTAATTCAAGGTTGTAATCAGTTTCCAATAGCTAACAGACCATTTACCATGAGCGATTCCAAAAGGTTGTCCAATATAGGCAAAGTAGTTTGAAACACTTGAACCTGACAACATCACAGGGTTTTTTACCATCGAATGAATTATCTCTACCAAGGAAAGGTATCCCCGGTAATCTGAAAATACAGCAACATCTGTTATCTGCTATTACTGCAAAGATCTACGACTCACCTTTTAACCAAATAATACCACTTGTCGAGCCTATATCTTCAAAGGAACCAAAATGAATACGTAGGAATAGATTTACTCTACCTGCTACACGGAAATTAGAGTGTCCAGGAATCGCATGATTTTGTAGAATTTCAAGAGCCTCTAAAGTGTGAAACCAGAGGCAATTGATGCAAATTCTACTTAATTATGGTATCCCTGAAGAGGATTGTAAGAGAAACCCAAACAAGTTTTTTTTGCAGAGTATGGGATGCTCACCAAGATTCAATCCACGGCAGGAAATTCTTCAAGGTGACACACATGGTCCTTCCTTTTCGATTCTTGGATCACATGCATAGCACCAATCAGAGACACATGAATAATAAGGGTCTCACAATTGGCAGATCTAGGTGTAAGAGTCCAAAAAACACTTGACCATCAGATATATGCTGACGATTTTGTATTGAACATAGAACTTCTATCATTTGCCAAGGTCCACACACTGGCATTTGAAGAATTGCCGAGGTGGGACTAATGCTGAATGAAAAGGAGACATGATTTTCATCCTCCTATCCGCTCAAGGGGAATGGCACATCAGGAAGTAGATGTATTTAAATACCTGTGGTCCTGTACTTGATAGCAGAAGGACTTCTTGACAAGAAAGAAGTATGGTGTCTGGGGTCCAATATTCTGATAGCAGGAAGGGCTCTTCACAAGAAAAGGAAAGTATGGTGTCTGGGTGCTAGTAATGATAGCAGGAAAGACTTCTTGAAAGAAAAGGATATTAAAGCATGGTGTCTGGGGTCCTAATACGTGATTAGTAGAAGCACATAATAGATTCTGACAAGAAAAGGATAAGCATCGGTTCTGGGGTCCTATACTAGATAGCAGAAGGACTTCTTGACAGAAAAGGATAGTATGATGTCTGGGGTCCTATATACGTGATAGCAGAAGGACTTCTTGACAAGAGAAAGGATAAGCATGGTGTTGGGGTCCTTAACTGATAGCAGAAGGACTCTTGACAAGAAAAGGATAAGTATGATTCTGGGGTCTATATGCTTGATAGCATAAGACTTCTTGACAAGAAAAGGATAAGATGATGTCTGGGGTCCTATATTCGTGATAGCAGAAGGACTTCTTGAAAGGAAAAGGATAAGCAGGGTGTCTGGGGTCCAAATATACTTATAGCAGAAGGACTTCTTGACAAGAAAAGGATAAGGATGATGTCTGGGGTCCTATATACGTGATAGCAGAAGGACTTCTGACAAGAAAGGTAGCAGGTGTTGGTGTCTTGTATTTGATAGCAGGAAAGACCTTTTGACAAGAAAAGTAGGCATGCTGTCTGGGGTCATTATATAACGAATAGCAGAAGGACTTCTGACAAGAAAAGGATAAGCATGGGTATGGGGTCCTATATACTTGACAGCAGAAGGACTTCTGGACAAGAAAAGGATACGGATGTGTCTGGGGTCATATATACGTGTAGAAAGGACTTTTGGACAAGAAAAGGATAGCCAGGTGTCTGGGGTCCTATGTATTTGATAGCAGGAAAGACCTTTTGACAAGAAAAGGATAGCATGGGGTGGGGTCCTATATACTAGATAGCGAGAAGGACTCTTGCCAAGAAAGGATAAGCATGCTGTCTGGGGTCCTATATACTTGATAGCGTAAGGACTTCTGACAAGAAAAGGATATTAAAGCATGGTGTCTGGGGTCCTATATACTTGATAGCAGAAGGACTTCTTGACAAGAAAAGAAGCATGGTGTCTGGGGTCCTATTTACTTGATAGTAGACGGACTTTCTTGCCAAGAAAAGGAGAAGATGATGTCTGGGGTACTATATTAACGTGAGTGAGTTTTTTTTGCATCAGGACTTCTTGACAAGCAAAGGATAACCATGTGTCTGGGGTCCGATATTACTTGATAGTAGAAGGACTTCGTGACAAGGAAAGGGAGAAGCATGGTTTTTGTCTGGGGGCCTATAGTACTAGGATGTTTTTAGCAGAAGGACTTCTGACAGAAAAGGATAAGATGATGTCTGGACGTGTACCCTATAGAAGTGAAGCAGAAGGAATTCTTCGTGGACAAGAAAAGGATAAGCATGGTGTCTGGTTGGTTCCTTTTTTCGATTTTTATTTTTTTACTTGCATAGCAGAAGGACTTCTTGAAAAGAAAAGGATAAGATGATGTCTGGGGTCCTATATGCTTGATAGCATAAGGATTTCTTGACAAGAAAAGGAGAAGCATGATGTCTGGTCATATATACGTGATAGCAGAAGGATTCGTGACAGGAAAAGGATAGCAATGGTTGGGGGTCCAAAAACTGAAGCAGAAGGACTCTTGACAAGAAAAGGTTAATATGATGTCTGGGGTCCTATATACGGATAGCAGAAGGACTTCATGACAAGAAAAGGATAAGAATGTTTTAGTGTCTAGGGGCCGATGTTTTGATCGCGACAGACCTTTTGACAAGAAAGGATAGGCTGGCTGTCTGGGGTCATATATACTTGATAGCAGAAAGCCTTCTTGACAAGAAAAGATATAACGCATGGTTGTCTGCGGGTCCTAATACTTGATAGCAGAAGGACATTCTGACAAGAAAATAAGCATTGGTGTTGGGTCCTTATTACTTGATATAGAAGGACTTCTTGGACAGAAAAGGAGAAGCATGATGTCTGGGGTCCTATATAGGATAGAAAGGAATGATGGAAAAGGAAAAGGATAAAAAGGGTGTCTGGGGTACTATATATTGGATGTAGTAAGGAAGTAGTGACAAGAAATTGATAGGCATGGTGGCTGGGGTCCTATATACTTGATAGCGTAAGGGACTTATTGACAAGAAAAGGATAAGAATGGGTCTGGGGTTTATATATACTGATAGCAAAAGGACTTCTTGACAAAAAAGGATAGCATTCTGTTGGGAGTCCTATATCTTGATAGTAGGATGACTTCATGACAAGGAAAAGGCAAGCATGGTGTCTGGGGTCTTATATACTGATAGCAGAAGACTTCTTGACAAGAAAAGGATAAGCATGCTGTTGGGGTCTATACTTGATAGCAGAAAGCCTTCTTGACAGAAAAGGAATTAAAGCATGGTGTCTGGGGTCTATATACTGATAGCAGAAGGGCTTCTTGACAAGGGAAAATAAGCATGGTGGGGGGTAGGTGAGAGGGGGAAGAGAGAAGTGTAGAGGAGAACGGCAAGTGCAAGTGAAAAGAGAAAAAGGAGAATGAAGTGATGTAGGGGAGTATATACGTGATAGCATAAGGACTTCTTAACAAGAAAAAGGTAAGCAGGTTTATGGGGTCCTATATACTTGATAGCGAAGGGAATTCTGACAAGAAAAGGATAAGCATGCTGTCTGGGTCCCTTATACTTGATAGCATAAGGACTTCTAAACTAGAAAAGGATAAGCAGATCTGGGGTCCTATATACTTGATAGCGTAAGGACTTCTTGACAAGAAAAGGATAAGCATGGGTCTGGGGTCCTATATACTTGATAGTAGAAGGAACGGCAGGTATAAAGAAAAGCCAGAGAATGGTTGGTAGGGGGTAATATAAGATAGCGATTGAAGAAGAAAGGAAGGATTGAAAAGAAAAAGGATAAGCAATGGTGTAATGGGGTCCTAATACTTGATAGCAGGACTTCTTGACAAGAAAAGGATAAGTATGATGTTGGGGTCCTATATTACTGATTAGAGAAGGACTTCTGACAAGAAAAGGAAAGCATGGTGTTGGGGTCCTATATACTTGATAGCAGAAGACCTTCTTGACAAAAAAGGATAAGTATGATTTCTGGGGTCCTATATACGTGATAGCAGAAGGACTTCTTGACAGAAAAGGATAAGCATGTTGTCTGGGGTCTGATGTAATTTGATAGAGGAAAGAACCTTTTGACAGAAAAGGATAGCATGGTGGCTGGGGGCCTATATACTAGATAGCAGAAGGACTGCGTTTGAAAGAAAGTTGGATAGACATGCTGCGGGGTCCTAATATTGAGGAGCATAAGGCTTCTTGGGGGAAAAAGAAAATGATAAGCATGGTTGTCTGTGTGGTCTATATATTGAGAGCGAAGGGACTCTGACAAGAAAAAGGGAAGAAGCATGATCGGAGCATGATGCCGGGGGTCATATGAGGGTTGACAAAAGAAGGAAGTAACTCACTTTTTGGCGATTTTGTGTTGAGGTTTGGTACCAAAAAAAATCTCGATAACACCTACAGGATTCTGAAAACCATGAAGCCTTAAGTCAAGTTTACTTCCTATTGCCCTAATAAAGAAAAATAAACACTTCACCATATCTCCAATGGTGCACACTTTGTTGGGGACTTACCACTTCGTTTAATATCACTTCGTCTAATATCCAGATAGTCTAAGTCCATTTTGTTAAAAATCACATAGTCTAATGCCCAAAACTCTAATTTCAGTTTGTTCTATTAACCATTTGAGACTAATTTACCATTTCGTCTAATCACCACAATCGGCTATACCATTTCGTATAATGCCAGTTGGTATAATCACTTCGTTGTCTACAACAATTGGTATAAATAGACCCTCTTTTTTGGAGCAGAGGAAAAAGAATTAAAGGAAATTTGTTCCCAAGGTGGGGGATGGTACTCAATACAAATGACCATACAGGGAGGTTCTGCAAACACGGGGCTCATTTGCTATATCATTTACGGAATGGAGGAAACAATGGGAAAGGTTCTTATTATGACACTTTTGAATGGTAAACATTTTGTCCAAATGGGAAAAAAGGTTCTTATTGTGACACTTTTGAATGGTAAACATTTTTGTCTATGAGTATACTATCAGAGACTATTTGCTCTCAATAATATCTTTTATCTTTATTTACCTTTGATTCTAGCATAAAATTAGTAATATATAGTTAGTGTTTCTTACATGGAAAATACAAATATAATTGAAATATTACAAATTTTTGTAATAAAATGATTAGCCCACACAGAAACTCAGTTGTAAATAAAAGCAAAATTGTATTTTACCCTTCTGCCATATTAGCTGAACATTTTCAACAACAAGAACAAAACTTTCATGATAATGTTTAGAACTACATGTCTCAGTGCACTGTGGGATATTCACGCCCATTAGAATGACACAAAGATGCTAAGGTAACCATGGCGGAGGCCAGTTCCCTAGCATCAAAAATAGACAGAACTTTCCTTGAGTGTGGTATTTGCTTTGAGCCATTCAAGATCCCAAAGGCTTACCATGTCTTCATGCTTTCTGCTGTACATGTTTGATTGATTGGGCTAAGGCATGCAGTGACGACCAGAGTATTGTGAGTTGTCCTTTGTGTAAAAAGGTCTACCAGATTCCAGAGGAAGGAGTGGAAGGTTTCCCAGCACATTTTCTGGTGACAAACTTGAGAGATACTGTAGATGCAGAAAGAAAGGTATGAATTTGACTCTATAAGGAATCATATTAACGGTGCAACGAGAGATTTCAAACAACAGGTGCCCCTAAAAATGTGAAAATTCTGATTTTTGCACTGGCGTAAAGCTCTCAGTCAAAAATATCTCCATCTGAAAGGATTAAGCTGAGAACTGCTTCTTTGGTACAAAATTGTGAAATTTCCAATTTCCTATAGGAGCAAATTGAAATATAAGCATAAACAAATCACCTTTTGTTGTTTTCATTTTAAGTTATTTCTGTAGCCTTAGAGTGGTTCAGGAGTTACCTAACTAACCGCTCACAATCAGTCTACGTACATTCCACCGCATCATCCATCAAACCTATCGCAGTTGGCGTCCCGCAAGGCTCAATCCTTGGACCCCTACTTTTCATCATTTACATAAATGACATCACCAACATCTCCAACACACTTAAACTAATCTTATTTGCAGATGACACAAACATTTTTCTTTCAAACCCTAACATTCATGCACTTTTTAACAACATGAATCATGAAAGTTCTCGCAAAAATCACTGACTGGTTTCGGGCTAACAAACTTTCTCTCAATGTTTTAAAAACTAACTACATGCTTTTCTCTACACACAACACTAATCACAATCAAACATTAACAATAGATAACCAGACAATCTCCCAGGTACACTCAACCAAATTTCTCGGCATCACAATCGACGACAAACTAACATGGAACGAACATATCAACTCTGTCACTACCAAAGCGTCTCACGTAATTGGTACAATCTACAGAGTTAAACACCACCTTCCAGACTACACCTTAAAATCACTTTACAACACACTAGTTCTCCCATACCTTAGCTACTGTAACATCATCTGGGCCTCCAACTATCATTCACGACTCACCAAACTAAACATCACGCAGAAATGGGCCATTCGCACTATCACAAACTCACCCCCCAGAACTCACACCTTACCATTATATCACTCACTGAAAACAATTAATTTAGAGCACCTCAACCAACTTCAAACAGCGCTCTTCATGTTGGACTATCACAACAATCATTTACCTCCGTACTTCAGCAATTACTTTACCACAAACCGACAATCCACAGCATAACCCCAGACAAGCCGACAAACTTCATCTTCCCTCCCAAAATAGTCCTCTTGAAAAGCACTTTATTCAGTCACGGCCGCCGCAAAACTTTGGAAGAATCTTCCTAGAATCCATCAAAACAATTACAAAAAAAATACGTGGAAAGCTCAACTGAAAAAAACAGTTCCATGTCAACCAGTTAAAATCTTTTTAAATTTCCCCCCAAGTCCGGTATTCTTCGCCTCACCTTTCTCATTATTTCCTATCTCGAGTCTTATTTCTTCACCTCTACCTCTGCTATCTCGGCTCTCCCTTATGAAGTATTATTACATACTCAGCAAGAATGTTGAAAGTCAGGGGACTTGACCAAACTCCCGTTCAGTATTCCCGGTAGTGTTTGTTTCGCTTAGATATATTGTTTGTTTTGGTTGTTTGTCTATGTTTTTTTTTGTTATGAATTTACCCTCGCGTCTATTTTCTCGGACGACCGAGGCGACACAGTCCTGAGGAAATGTGGGTGTGGTGGCCCTTCACCGAACGAAGGACCCGGTTTGTATTGGTTAGTGGGATCAAAGGTCATGGGGGGTCATTCGAGGGTCAAAAGAAGGTCAAATGCGACCACAGCCATTTCTGGGCGACCGAGGGTCGCACGTTCATGAACTTGGTGGGTTGCCCTTGATCGTCACATACCAAAGATTGTATTGGTTAGTTGGATCAGAGGTCATCAGGGGTCATTAAAGGTTCCAACTGAGGTCAAATGGGAGTAACGTTGGTGTATGGACATGAAACTGGAGGGTGCCCCTCCAACATGCGCTGCTGGAAGCCCATGGGGTTTTGTGTGGGTAAGCTGGGCTGGCTATCGTGGGCATGGGTTTTATGTGGGCTATCCTAATGGGGCCTATGTGGGTTGTAAATGGGTAACGCATGATGGGTTATGCCTCATGGGGCCCATGTGGGTTTTGTATGGGCATGGTGGACATGGGTATCATGTGGGCTATTACTGATGGGCCCCAGGTAGGCAACCCATTATGGGTGCTTTATTAGGCTTACTTGTGTTGTCCCATGTGGGATTAATCTGGCCTACCCATCATTGGTTTTACCAAGTTAATGGTCAGTGGGGCCCATTGGGTTTTCACGGGGGTTACATGGGCTTACGTGGGCATTGGAATTACATGGGCTTTTCTAAATGGGTCCAGTGTAGTTGTTCAATGGGTAACGGGATGGCTTCGTTCCTTAGGGTTTATGGGGGTTTCCTAAATGGCGCCATTGTAGGTTTTACAATGGGGTCCGGTAGCTGCGTTTCTTTACTGGGCTTTAGTGGGTTCTAAATGGCCATTTTAGGTTTTCCATGGGTCAATGATGGGTTTCTTACTTGGGCTTTAAGTGGTTTCCCCCCAAATGGGGCCTTTAGGTTTTCAATGGATCAATTCTGAGTTTCTTTAATTGGGCTTTAAGTGTGGCTCCTAAATGGGCATTTTAGGTTTTCAATGGGTCAATGATGGGTTTCTTTACTGGGCTTACGTGGGTTTTCCCAAAATGGGACCAATGTAGGTGTTCAATGGGTCAATGAGGTTCTTTAATTGGGCTTTAAGTGGGCTTCCTAAATGGGGCCATGTAGGTTTTCAATGGGCCGGCTGAGTATAATTTTACTATATGCCAAGGATGGGCATTTCCAGAGTGCCCATTTTGAGCCCAGGTGTGGGTTATTGTGTTAAAATGTTTTATTTCCAGTCTTTTGTATCAAATAATTATTCTAACTTTAATTTTAATAGGTCAATACACTCATCCCTGTCGATTATAGGCCATAACGTACAAGTTTAATCATTTTAACTCAACAATTCCTTTAAAATAATCTGAATTTGATGCCAATTTGTCAGGAAGACAAGTGGTCGACTGGATATATAGCATTAGACTTAAGATCAAGAGGTCCCCGGTTCGAATCCAAACAAGGTAAGTAAATAATATTTGTAATCATGTTAGTATGAGATGCAAGTGATGACTAATGATAGTGGAATTAAAACAATATCTAAATTTTTTTTATTGTTTCTTTCTTTTATTTCTTTACATTAAAGCAATATAATTAGCGTAACATGCAGTGATTTGTCTTGGCCCCCATAAGGGCCCATAAGTAACCATCTACGGCCCAAGTAGATAAACCCATGGGGACCATCATGCGTTCCCGACGAAAAAAAAAACAAAAAAAAGAGTGCCCATGCAGGGACCCATATTGGGAACCATTGCCTCAATGTTGGGGGGGGGTCGATTCGATGCCGAAAAATTTTAAGGTCACGACAGGGTCATAGGGGTCATTCAAGGTAAATGGGAAAGGTTGGTTTCTCGGAGACCGGGGTCGCACGTTCCTGAAATTAGTGGGTGGGTGCTCCTTGATCCGTACGAAGAACCGAGGTGGTAATTGTGTTGTGGGATCAAAGGTCATAGGGGTCATTCAAGGGTCACATGAGGTCAAATGGGGTAAAACATTGGGGTAAAATGTTGGTGTTGGGACATGAAACTTGGAGGGTGGGGTCGACTTGTTGATGACAAAAAATGTTAAAGGTCACAACAAGTCATTTAAGGTCAATTCAAGGTCACACGGAGTCAATTGGGTTAAACTTTGGTGTATCCAGACGAAACTTGGTGGGCAGGGCTATTGATGATGCCAAAAAGTGTAAAGGTCATGACCGGTCCTCCGAGGTCATTCCGGGTCAAAGGCACCGCGAAACCTGGGGTCATTAATGCCAGGTGATCGCGAAACCCTGGGGACACCGCCTTTTTATATTATCCCTTACTTGTGAGTATGAGTAATAATGAGAATAGTTTTACTTGTATGTTTCCAGGGCCAGCAATAACCAGAAGCCCTATGGGTTGTCATTTACTGGGTTAGCCCCCCCCCCCCCCCCGCCCCCACCTTTTCTCGTTGTTTTTTTGCTATGAGTTATGCCTAGCATTTCATATCCCTCACCTGTTCATCTTCGTACAGTCTACAATTGATACTTATGCATTATTATATTAATATACTGTATTTTACATTCTGTTAACGTCGATATGTTATGCTGAATAAACTGAATGAATGAATGAATGTAGCCAAATAAAATATAGGGAATCTATTGGGTGTCTAATCTATAAGAAATCACTACATATAGAAAAATATGGATGGACTGAAAAACTCCGTTGGACACTTAATGCTGTATGTAGGATACGTGTTATTCATTCACGCATGGGGAAGTATCTATTAAATAACTATTCTTACTCTAGTAGCTCCTGGTTGTTTTGTATGCATCTATAGTCCAGACTAAACTTGAACAGGAATCCACTAAGTGAAGGTCCAGGCATACAATTTTGTTTGGTAAAATAATTCACACTGATGCCCAAAATGCTGAAATGGCCACGACCTTTTTGGAGGGTCACGCCCCTTTTTGAGCTAAGTACTATGATGTCATTACACCAGAATTGTAGATAATTTAAGTTCCAAGTTTGGGTGTGAGCCTAATTATCAAAAACGATTTCAGCTGTTACGCCACAATTATGAAGGAGTAAAGGTTTAACGGTTTTAAGGGCATTAAGGTTTCCATGCCAAAACAGGAAGGGGGTTCACCAAACATCTTGGATTTTGCTCTATCGTTGCTTCGGGCATAGGATTTTGTGGCAACTACGGGGAGGGCACAACAGAAAATTCATATCCTTTCCGTTCCTCAGACGGCAGCTGTCAAAAGGTTGTGATTTTAAGCAAAATTGGGGTTATATAAGGGTAGCTGTGCAGTTTAGGTGCCATTTTAATGATGCAACCCATTAATCTACCAAAACGAAATCAGTCTATGACATTCTATGTGCACAGAGCTATGACCATCTAGTTCTCCCACTGGGATATCCCAAATCATTTGATGTTACTCCTTTTGTTTTTATTTCAGGGGGACTGGGAAGGTTTAAAAAAATGGCCTTGTCGTATGTGACATTTTTTTTCCATTTTATAGGGCGACCTAATGGCAAGATTAAGGCGCTGAAGGGACTTTTTCTTTTAAGAATTTTTTTGATCTTAATACACCAGCTGCATGCCTGTGACCATTAACAGCGTGTCTAAAATATCCAGATTTCCGTGCACCCAAAAAAGTTCGAGGCAACTTGTGGCCAGCTGAAAAAAGTTACGTAATTTACCCGATACTTTGACGACACGCCATATGCCGTGCAGTAGGGATAGCCTTTTCTATTTTTTTGTGCATCTTAAAGAGCACTCTTAAAGATATCAGAAATGTTTGAAATTGTTTTGTATTTGATTTCTTTAATTTATGCATGAAGATTATCAAGCCACTTTATTACATTACGGTATCTCAATCCCTACCATGCGGCCCGCAATGCGCATTGGCCAGATTAAAAAAGCACAACCCGCCATATAGTGACAATTTATTTTGTACAGTTGATAGGAACTAATGGCAATATTAAATTCTGCTGAAGGGCCTTTAAAAATGATCTTGATCACAGAACAGCCAACTGCTGCCAAAAATCAAGAGTTGTTTCATGGCCCCTCTGTAGTCCTGCAATAAAAAAAAACATGAAATTGTCATTCTAACCAGTGGTGTAACCCAGAGGGGGTAAGCAGGGGGCCAGCTGCCCCCTGTGGAGAATCTTGCCTGCCTGAAAAATAAGTGATATTGCTGCACAAAATGGCAATTTACATATTAAACACCACATTGGCATAGGCCTATAGGTATACTAACAGATTTTTTAATATATGCTCAGGGGCGGATTTAGGCTAGGGCAGCGCATAGGGTGTCTGGCGCTGCATAAGGCACTGGTTCGTGTAATAAAAGTAATAAAATTACCTTTGTATGCACTGGGCGCCCTGTATAGTAAGTTGCTACCCCCCCCCCCCCCCACACACACACACACACTCAAATTTTTGATCCGACTTAGAAAAAGTTGGTTCTACCCGGATATCGTAGCGAGCAGGAAAATTTGAGAAATCCTGGATCCGCCCCTGATGCTTCCGGCGTCCCCCCTTCCCCCCCCCCCCCGAAAATATACTTCTTCCCCCCCCCCCCCCTGTTCTGACTTGACGGACGCCATGTGCTTGCGTGTAGTGATACGACTTTACCGTGTTATAGGCTACGAACAACATGTGAAATGCCATTTTAAGGTGTATTCCCCACTAAATCAGATATGACCTCTGTACTGCACCAGCTGTTTATTGACCATTTGGAGCCCTCCCTTTTGTGGTGCAATGAGAAAGTCGCTAAAATTATCCAAATTTGGCATTGCGGCACTACCAGTGGCATACCTAATGGTGGAGGGAGAAAGCCCCCACCCCCTACAATAAATCGGGAAGGGGGTGGCAAGATGGAAGGGAAGGAAAGAAGAGAGACAGAAAAAGATGAGAGAAAAAAGAGGTAGAGAAAGTGGAAGGGAGAAAAGTGGGAAGAATAGAGGGAAGACCGAGAAAGCGGGGAAAAGGGAGAAGAAGAGCAAATAGGGTTTTAGCGGCAAAACCCAGGACCTTATGGGAGGTCCTTCTGCTGGGACCCCCGCTTGTGGCTTTGCCCCTGGAGTCCACTGGTCCCACTGAACCTCTGACTAAACCACTCATACATTAGAATCAATCCCCCATGATGGTACAGGAACGGGAAATCCTCTTGAGTCTTGCCTCCCCCAGACAGATCTGGCGACCGGCATTGCGAACTACGGGCCGTCATGCTCGGGATTCTTGAGATACCATAATGTCATAAAAATGTGATTGATCATTTTATGCATAAAATTAAAATGTGAAGAAATCACAAATACAAACAATTTCAAACATTCTGATACTTTAAGAGTGATCTATGAGATGCCAAACACTAGAAAGGGATAGCCATCCCTACTACAGGTCTATGGCGCGCGTCAAAGTTGGGATAATTTTTATGACTTTTTCATGTGGACCACCAAAGGGGCCCCCAACTTTTATGGGGTATGGAAATCTTGGATAATTTGTCTGTTTCATGGTCACAGGCATGCAGTTGGTGTATTAAAGACCCTTCAGCAACATTTTACTCTTGCCATTAGAAAATAAATTGCCACAATATACAATGGGCCCATTTTTGAACCCCCCCAATGAAAACAAAAGGAGTAACATCAAAATGCTAATTATATCCCAGGTGAGACCCAAATGCAATAGCTCTGTGCAATACTAAGGTCATAACTGATTTAGTTTTGGCGATAATATACTGTTAAAATGGCACTTAAAAATGCACAGTTGTCACCTAATATTACCCAATTTTGCTTAAGGTCACAACATTTTGACGGGCTGCCGTATGAAAACGTAGAGGAATATGAATTTCTGTTTGTGTCCTCCTCTTAATTGCCACAAAAACTATCCCTGAGCAGAGATAGAGCAAAATCCAAGCTGTATGGTGAACTCCCTTCCTGTTTTGGCATGGAAAACCTTAATTAATTCATTCATAATTGTAGTGCGTAACATGCTGGAATCGATTTTTGACAATTATCTAAAAAACCATGAACTTTTAAATATAAAAATGTATTACTGATCCCCCCTCCCATAATGTGGCCATTGCACACATTTTGAGTGGTCTTACAACCTCCTAGGTCCAACGGTTCAGTAGATACAGTCAGTAGTACTTCGCTCAAAAAAGTGGTGTGACCCCCCAAAAAAAGGGGCGTGGCCATTTCAGCTATTTCGGCGTCAGTGGGAATTATGTTACCAACCAAATATTGTTCCTGGACCTTAAATTAGTGGATTCCTGAAGAGTTTAGCTCTAGACATCATATAATGCATACAAAACAACCATGAGCTACTAGAGTATCTTAAAGGGCATTTTGTGATCTACACCCTCGTCCGTCCCCCAACTTGCCTCAAAAAAAAATTGAGATTTTTTGTAGATCACTCTGAACCATTGCGTCAAGTATAGTATAATACATGTGCCTAACTTGCATGCAATTCAATCTACTCTTGGAGGCAATTGTATTTGTATTTCCGTGAAAAGGCAATAAGGGACAACACAAAGCGGCATAGAGCCAGTGTGATGCAAACATTGTGCGATACTGTCAAAACGCCACCATCAGAATTCAACTGAACTTTGGATGTTTTTCTCGGGGTATTTATTGAACCATAAATAAAAAAGAAGTGAGGATCAGAAAATGCACCTTTAACTCCATCCTAATCATCAAAAAAAAAAAAGTATTCTGTAAAAAATTGCCGCGTTCAGCAACACTTTTCGAACAATTGTACCAATGAATTAGCTGTTATTGTTCCCAAAGAGAGTTTCGGTGCCATGCAAGCTTGAAAAAAAATGCACTCCTGGATGTTGATTTGAACTTGCAAACTTTTGTGTGCCAGAAAGATGTTGTAGTCTACAGTAAAGGTGCTTGATCCAATCATGTATATGTTCTCTACTTGATATGAAAGCCTGGCAATTGCACTAACAAGTATGGTGGGAAACAAACTTGCAGTTTTGTGATATGCATATTTCAAATGCCCTATTCACTACTGTGTGCTAAGGCCCTTTAAATTAATTTCTGGTTCCTCGTAGCAGTGGCCTTCTGAAAAGTGATGAGGGAGGGCGGTTTTTATTTTTTTTTTTAATAAAATATAGTTGTTTTTAACCAAAAAATGATACTACCACCTCTGAAAAGTGATGAGGGAGGGTGGTTTTTATTTTTTATTTTTTAATAAAATATATCTGTTTTCACCGAAAATTGATATTACCACCATTTTGCACCCATATCGAAAGTGGGTGGCCTTTGTAATTTTACAAGGAATGAGACCCATAGGCGTCTTTAAAATCCCATGAAAGTGAAATTGACTGCGGTTATAGCCTATCATCCATCAAAAATTCAGGGATTGATAACATATTAATTTAAGAAATTGCAAAATAACAAAAAGTTTGGTCTTTCCCAAAGAGTATGAGGGAGGGTACGAGAATTGATAATTTTTTATGCAACCTAATATGAATGGAGAAAACCATTAAAAAAATTAGTTTTTGTGTCTTCTTGGGAAAGGAAATACTTGAAGGCTGAAATTTTGTCAGGACACGGTCTTTCAAACTGGTATGGTATTGAAAATTGATGCCATTCTTCTATTTAAAACAGGGGTTTGCAAAGACGTCGGAACAAGGGCTTAGAGGGGCATTCGTGATCCACAACCTCGTCCCCCAATTAAACTCAAAGAAATTAATATTTAAATTTTTTATATCATCTGAACCATAAACATTCAGTAATCCATGTGTACCCAATTTTGCCGCAAATTCCGTTTGATCGGCTAAGAAATTTGCAATTTTGTTTTTGTGTCATTAAACGGACAGAAATACAGAATAGGGGCCGATGAGACCGTTGGAAAATAGCATTTGCTCCATAACACAAAAAAACCGCAAGGTCGGAAACCAACTTACAATTTGTTGATTTAGCTCTGTGAAGGAATATATAGTGAACAATGATAAAACAGAATGTGCTAGCTCTAGAATCATGAAATACACCCTTTAACGTGCGTATGCTACCCAATACCTTGGTTGTGTTCTGCCAATGGCATTGATGGTTCAAGAGACACAGGAGCATTTTTTGATACAGTTTAGAGAAATTTGTATTCTTATTATGTCCATTGTGTTCTCTACTTGATATGAGAGCGGACACTATGTCCTATAAGTACGTGGGAAACAAACTGCGGTTTTGATGGTTAGAAGCAATAATACATATTGCAAAGCCCATTCAATACTGTACTAATATTGATGGTTTTAACACTAAAATGGTGGTTTTTTTGCATTCTGGGAAATAAAAGGGATTTGAAGGCCTTAAACTTTCAGGACCCGACAATGAGAAAACTACGCCCTTTCATCTTATACAAAATTAGTACTACTTCCGATTAAATCAGGGGGTGGGGCCCAAAAGACGTCGGAAACACGTACTCTAACCATATTAATCCAATATCATAAAGTCATGACCAATGATGATTAAAGGGAACAAGCTTTTCTGCAGGATACAAAAGTTTCTCTTAATTTGTATTGGTTTAGTGTGGGGTTGGTTTACTGTGGGAACTATGTGGTGGTTAGTGTGTGGTGCTTATGTGATTGGTTAGTGGGGGCTATGTGATTGTTTAGTTGTGGGGCTATGTGATTGGTGGAGCACGGCTAGGTGATGGTTTAGTGGGGCTATGTGATGGTTTATGTGGGCTATGTGATTGGTTATAGTGGGAGCTGTGATTGGTTTAGCATGGTATTGTACTTAGTTTATATAGTTATCACTATTTACTACACACCGAGGGAACGTGGGTCCAGTGGGAAACCGCAGAAGGACTCTTGATGAGTAGGTTGTGAGTTCGAGCCCCGTCATGGCCAACGTGTGTGTCCTGGGCAAGCACTTTTTCTCGCTTGCCTCATTCACCCAGTTGTAAATGGGGAGCTGTTAGGGGTAATCATACCGTGCGCCGTTGTAATTGGCTGCCGACGAATTTTCAATATGGTGAAAATTGATTACCTGCTAGTGACAGCGCGTTGAGAATAATTGTATAAAGCGCTAGTGTATACTGCATTTGATTTATTTTTTTTTTAGTTTAATGGGGGGATTTGATTTGTTAGTATGGGGCTGATTGGTTCAGTGGGGGTTATATGATTGGCTGTATGTGGGCAGTTGATTGGTTCAGGTGTGGGTCAGTTTAGTGGGGGCATTGGATTGGTTCAGTGGGGGGGGTGGGGTATACTTATTGGTTTTAGTGTGGGCCATGTGATTGGTTTATTGTTGGGGGATATGATTGGTTTAGTGTGGGGTTTGGTGATTGGGTTAGTGTGGGCTACGTGATTTGCTTATTGTTGGGGCTCTTTGATTGGTTACGTGTGGGCTATTGTGATTGCTTTGATGTGCGCTATGATTTGTTTAGGTGAGGTGCTATGTGATGGTTAGTGTGAGCGCTATGTGATTTGCGACTCATGTGGGCTGCGGATGTTAGTAGGTGGGGTGTATGTTGTGATGGTTTAACTGTGTGGGGATAAGTGATGGCTTAGTTTGGGCTATGTGATGGTTAAGTATGGGGCTATGTGAAAAAAGTTGTGTCCAGGACTATGTGATTGGTGTAGTGCTGGGGCTCTTGTGGGATTGAGCTTAGTGTGGGTTATGTGATTGGTTTAACTGTGTGGGGCTATGTTGTGGACGGACTTAGTGTGGGCTATGTGATTGCTTAGGTGGGGGCTATGTGATGGTTTAGTGTGGGGGCTGTGTGATTGCTTAGTGTGTTGTTGAGTGATCTGGTTTACGTGTGTTGCTATGCGATTGGTTTTGGGTGTGTTGCTATGTGATTGGTTCAAGGTGGGCGATGTGATGGTTTAGGTGTTGCATGTGCTTGTTTTGTGGGGCTGTGATTGGTTTAGTGTTGGGTTTTGTGATTGGTTTAGTGTTTGCTATGTGATTGCTTAGTGTGGGCTATGTGTATGGTTTAGTGTGGGCTCTGCGATTGTATTGTGTGGCTATGTGATGGGTTATGGACAATATCAGGATTTATCCGAAGAGTTTAAAATATTAAATTTGCAGAAAGAAAAGTTAAAAGTGTGAGAAATAAGCTGTTAGAATCTCATATGTACCTTTCCAAATGAATATGACCGAAAACGAGAAAATGGCAGTTTCAATTAGTGTAGTATGATTAAATTAGGGTTCATTCATAGGTTGCTTTGGTCGTATCAGTTGCAGGGATGTTAGGATACTGACTTGTTAAGACATGCAAAAAATCTGATTTAATGATTTTCGATTTTATGAGTTAGCAAATCACGGATAGTGCCTTGGAGGGGGGCTATGTGACTGGTTTAGTGTGAGCTAGTGATTGGTTTAGTGTGGGCTAGGGTGACTGGGTTAGTGTGGGCTATGTGATGTCTTGTGTGGGCTTATTGATTGGTTTAGTGGGGGGCTTTGATGGTTTAGTGTGGGGGCTTTGATTGGTGTAGTTGTGGGGCATGTGATTGGTTTTGTGGGCTACCTATGTGATGGTTTTTTGTGTGGGGATGTGTGATGGTTTAGTGTAGGCTATCGTGACTTGGTTTAGTGGTGGGCTATGTGATTGGTTAGTGTAGGTTTGATTTGTTTAGTGGGGCTATGTGATGGTTAGTGTGGGGCTGGTGAGTGGTTAGTGTGGGCTATGTGATGTTAGGTGGGGGCTGTGATGGTCGTTGTGGGGCTATTGATTGGTTGAGTGTGGGGCTATGTGTTTGTTTTAGTGTGGGGCGGACTAGGTGATGGGTTGAGTGGGGCTATATGTGATTGGTTGAGTGTGGGGTATGTGATTGGTTGAGTGGTTAGTGTGGGCGAGTGATTGGTTGAGTTGGGCACATGTGATTGTAGTGTGGCTATGTGATTGGTGAGTGGGGGGACGTTGTGATTGTTATGTGGGGGCTATGTGATTGGTTGAGTGTGGGGCATGTGATGGTTTAGTGGGGGCTGGCATCGTGATTGTTTTGAGTGTGGGGCTAGTGAGTGGTTGAGTGTGGGGGGCTGTGGGCTTTTGATTGGGGTAGTTGGGGGTGGTGATTAGTTTAGTGTGGGGCTATGTGATTGGTTTAGTGTGGGGCTGTGTGATTGGTTTAGTTTGTGTTCTGTCATTGAGTGTAGTTACGGGAGGCTATATTTATTTTTTATTTATTTATTTATACACTTCATCACTGGACTATACAAAACAGCATACAAAAACATCGACGATATTGGCACAACATTAAAGAACAAATTAGACGGGTATGATATGCAACCAAAAGACAATCCAGTGAAAAGGTTAGGACAAACAGGTGCTTCAACACCCTCTAGGGCAATCCACCTCCAAGGAATTTGAAAGCCAAATAGGAATACCCCAAATTACATGCCTGGAATTTGTTACATGTGCAGGACTAAGCCGCAAGTACACGTTTGATGGATCGAACCTTTATAGGAATCTGGAATCTAAAAAGTCGGCTAACTGAGATGTGAAGAAGAAGCAAAAGACCCAGCTTGTCTGGTTTAAAAGGGGAGCTGGTCATAAAGAAAGAAACACACGATTGAATTGAAATAGGTTGCTTATGTGACTCAGTCCTGCAAAATTGAGGCTTTAAACCAAATAGATCAGAAGATCTTGTGGTGGGATGTCCCATCTGCTGCTGACCGTGAATTTGCACAACTTGTTGAGGTCAAGGGTCATTAATGACCACTTTACATCTAAAGAGAATAACAAATCAGTCTGTTTCCTGAGGGTGAGTGGAAGGAGATTGAGGCTGAAGTCGTGCGTATAGCCTGAACGGGAATGCCATAATGAATTTGGTAGTGGCCTTTGGATGACTTCCAAAAGAGGAATAGGCAGCTACCATATTCAAGGTCACTCCTGATCAGGGAGATCGGTAAAGGTCATCAAGTAACTCGTCAGGGGCCAGAAAACCAACAGTGCGCGCATAGTCAGACCCAAGTTCTGATTACATTTTGTCACCCACTCGTTTGATTTGTGTGACAATTCCAGTTGAGTTTCGAAGCAACGAACATCAACACCCAAATCCTTGTATAGTATCAAGTGAACTTCAAAGGGGGTACCATTTCATGTTATAAGTGAATTTTGATCTGTTATACTTCTCGTCATGGTTAAGACCTGGCACGTTGATGGACGAAAATTAAGCTCCCAGGACTTGCTCAATAAACAAGGAATTGCCAAGTATTCTTGGAGATGCTGGCAGTGGAGCGGTTTTTAATTGTTTAAAAAACACTTGGCATCATCAGCAAATTAATGCATCTGGCACTATGGGCAAACGTGGGGCAAGGCGTGAGTATAAACAGAAAAGAAGGGGACCTAAAATAAAATAGAGCCTTGCGGCACACCTGAAACAACAGGAAGCCAGTCTGAAAGATACAAGCAACAACACATCTTTTGTCGTTATTCCTGTCAGATAGCCTCAAACACTGTAATAAATCACAATGAATGCTCAAAGGACGAGTTTATGAAAAGAAGGCGCTTATGTGCAACGCTATCGAAAGCTTTGTTGAAAAATCAAGGTACAGCATTGTTCTACCTGCCCAGCGTTGTCCATAATGCATTTGTGGGACTGTGGAACGGCCCTTGATAAAGCCAAGTTGAAGTGGGACAGGGAAAATCAAATTTAAAATAAGCTCTCTAAATAACTTATCCACACACACATAGCAAGAAACAGAGGCAACAGGTCTATAATTGCCATCTTGTTGTTTGTCATCCTTTTATGATTGGTTTAGTGTGGCTATGTAACGGATTTCAGGGTGGAGGTGATTGGATATTTTAGGTGTGGTGGTGCTATGTTGATCAGTTAAGTTTGGTCTATTTCCCGCATATTTTCTTGTGTGTGTTTCTGGCCATACAACTTTGTGTCTGATTTCATGAATCAGGAGGTATCGCGCACCATAAATTCCTTGAGATTACATTAATTCCACAGAGAGATGATTTGAGATGCTAATTCAAAATTTGTTCCAAATCATTATGGTGCATTGTTTTTAGGGATAACAATGTGGTTTGTTTTGTTTGATAGAAAAAACCATGATCAATTATATACTTCACTTACTCTTTCCAGGTTGATATGTAGTAATTAGAAAGTGAATTATTAATTCTAATTGCTTAAGAATGATTCACATTTGGGCTATTTGCATACATGGTGCATTGGAGACTGATGCAACTGACCCAAAGTATCCACATATCCATGATAGTCCATGGAAGATAGAGTAAATTCACCCTTGTGATCTGTTTATAGTTGTTAGGCTTATTTTATGTAATTTTTATTGTAGGTTTACTAGTCAGTTTATCCTAAGTGAGCCCATCAGTAAGTCCATGCAGTTACTTTCAGTTCTGTTTTATTGAGCATTTGAATGACTTATGCTTGAGTTTGTACAAGTAATTTAATGAGTCATGACTATCCGCATTAATGGTCACAATACTGGGAGCACAATTTCGCTACACTCACAGTTCCTATTGCTGAGTTTAGCTGCCCCTTTCGTGACCTATGCCTGGTGAAATCTAGTTTGGGACTAGGTCGGCATAAATGATAAATCCATCCACGTAGCCCACGCTTGCTCACCCATTGAACCTCTGTTCACCTGCCTACTTGATACTTGACGTAGATTATAACTGAATATTGTGTATCGTTTTTGAGCATTGGCGCTAGATCAACACAAGGAGTTTTATCCAGTTTTACTGAACAGTTGCAGTACAGTAACGATCATGAAAACCCAAGTTTGCTGTTGAAATTAGAGTACAAGCTCATGTTTGGCTTACAAATATTAATCGGAAACCACTTCGAAATGTTTGAAGACATTTAAGTATATTTATCTAGTATTTGATATTATATGTAGTTTTAGGCTTGGACTTATGTCCATGGTTTGGACATGATAATTATCAAGAGGCTTTTAACTATGCATGTTGAGATATTATGAATTGTATGTTCTGACGTTTGTGGAAATTATACAAATTCAATGTTACTTTCTGGTATTTTCGTTCACTTTTCTGCCTAATTAGTTTAGTATTTACGCTCCATCGAATATTCCAAAAATCATTTAAGACATTTGAGTACTTGAATTTGTTTAATTGCGATAGTTTTTTTGTAATGTTTCACGCTATTCTGTTTGCACAATACTTAATGAGTATTCCTTGTTTTTTTACTGTTACAGGGTTTTCCTCATAACTAACATAACTTCACTCAGCCTTCAATGTCAATATTACCTGCTGAATAGCTGAATAAAGAAGTGTTG
>JAMKCH010033854.1:0-16099 GCA_023653785.1 Ophioderma brevispina | reverse complement strand
ACCCAGGTTCCTTAGCAAAATGAACTTTTACTTCTCAATGATGCCCTATTTTGATGTTTTCAGCCCATTCTATAACTTGACCTCATAATGACCTTTGACCTTGGTATGTAACCCTTTACCTCATCACCAGGGGTAGAATTGTTGACCCGAAGTCCAGTAATTGGAATTTGTAATCAACATCCCATATCTATAGTCTTTTATAGTTGGATATTTTACCTAGGATAGTTAACAGAAACAAATCAAGATAAAATTTGGTTACAACAAATTTTTTGGGTCTACTTCTTTTGAAACCTGACTGAGTGCAACTACCCTCTGAACTTGCACACTAGGAAGATTTTTGTGTTTTGCTTGGTATTTGTCATGTTTTTCTTCTTTCTTGATTTCCTGCAAATTCCACACAGCACTCGCAGTTGTTCTTCCAGCAAATCTACCTCTGATACATCTTGACCAACTGATCGGGTTCCTACATGAGATAAGCAGGAAATTAATTATGCAATAAGTGTAATGAACCACACTTTTTTCAGAGAAACCCCCATGGTCAGTCCTTCTGAATCCCCGTCATGTGTACTAGTCAGTAGCACCTTCATGTACCGTAAAGTTGATAGTGACACATTTTTTTGCTGAAAATACTAGATTAGGGTATGTAGAATAAGAATCTGGCGGGTGCCACACTGGGCATCCTTGAAGCATTGTGAGAAATCCAAGATGGCGTCCCCATATGATATTATATATTCAACCCTACATTATCAACTCTGGAGTTAACTATATATACTATAGGATCCAATGAACGAATGTATGGCACGTGTTAACATTAAGTCATACTCAAATTCAAATTGAAGCCAAATCCAATCATTTTAAAATAGGCCATAATAAACAGCAAAGAACCTTGATGAACATAGACGTAGAAGTCTTAGGTTTGTTACTAGACACAAAAATGTATTCTGATACTTTTAAAATTGGTAACATGACGTCAATAATATGGCATCCAAACGGGAACATCTTCAAAAAATACTTGCACAACTTTATCAGTATTACAGCCTTCAAATCGAATCAATGTGTCAATGACATTAAATGTAACCTTTGATCTAACGAAGTACAACACCTTTAAAATTTGTTTAAATACGCCAAAATCGAATAAAAACGAATATGGTGGCAAGTTGTCAAAAATCCATAGAATTATCATTTTTTTTTCACCTATATTGCACTCAATTTAATAATTTTACCCATTTATTTATCCGATTACCTGGTATCCAATGATTAAGATCATAGGTACATTTCTTAATTGTTTCATTGACACAATAATTTATACCTAAAGGTAATATTTGACATTTGTGTCAAGTATTTTTTGAAGATATTCACGTTTTTTGGCTGCATATTGATTGACGTCATGTTAAACTTTAAAAGTAACAGAATACTTATTGTGTCCAACACATAAGGCTAAGTACTTCCTGTTTTATTTTTTATCGCATGTATTTGCTGTTATATAGCATATTTTACAATTATTAGATTTGGCTTCCATTTTGAATTTGGAATAATGACTCAATGTTACCAGTGCCATGCGAATTTCTTCTTGGGTCCTATAGTAATATCTAGTAACTCCATAGTTGGATAATATAAGGGTAATAGAAATTATCATCATGGCGGCGCCAGCTTGGATTTATCAAAATGCTCAAGGATGCCATGTGGCACCCGCAGATTCTTATTCTAAACACCCTTATCTATCATTTACAGCAGAAAAATTGTGTCCAAACTCAATTTTACGGTCAGGCCTTAAGTGGGACCATGGCTACCTGACTATACACAAATATTAACTACAAATTTTGAGGTCTCGGCTTTCGCTCACTATTTCAAGAATATAAGCTGTGGGCTGCCCGGGGGCCTTTCCACACTTGACCTCAATGAAACAATAACACTTTGAACTTGGCATGTGCACTTTTTGTCCTTATCAACAAATGAGGGGTCCCATGTTGCACCTAGACTGCAGTTTTGAACTTCAACTTTTCAATGACGGTCATTTCACATTTTTCAACCATCTTTGTACTTGCCTCACATGACCTTTGACCTTGGTACATACCTTGGACCTTGGTACATGACCTTTGACCTTAACAATGAGAATCCCATATTGTACCTATGACCAATTTGGTTCCAAAAGTTGAACTTCAACTTTAATTGACATCAATAGTACATGTGACTGTATTTTTGTTAAAATTTCCTAAACATCTTGCAACCAAGGTTTTTCTAAATCAAAATTGTATGAGGATTCCAAAAATCACGGGTGTCCATTTTTTTCAAATGTTCTTTGGATTAATTCTGGGGGGGGAATGTTTACCTGGTTTATACAGGGCCAAAATCTAAAAGGGTGCAAATGTGTTTTAAAATTATACCATCATGTCAGTCTTTTCAAGGATTACAGAAATGTATAGTTTTTGTCCCTACCTGAGTGTTTTAGTACAAAGTTACAAGGTAAAACGGTTTCAAGGTCACACTGGGGGTAAAATTTCAGATCATCGGTTTGTTCTAAAAATGTGCCAAATTGTTCGTCTTACTGTACGAAAGCCGAAATATAAAGGTCGCGTTGTCAATGACGTTTTGATAATAATCCGAAGGCAATATGGCCATGGTCCACAGGTCTTGGGAGACACAGTCATATCTCTAAAAGTCTCACTTTGAAAGTGGAAACACCGAATCTATATACCTTTTCTTATTTAGTATGACCCAATGAACGTTTAAAACCCTTTTCAACAAAAATCGGACCTTCTATAATATGACCTTGAACTTTCTTTGGCCATTGTACTTAAAACAATAGGTCGTAATATGGCAAATTATACCTTTTAGAAACCTTATGCGCAGCCGAACAGACTGGTATAAATTTTACAACATTGAAACACTTTTATTGTTTGACCCCTGTACAATTTTGCCCCCTTATAAAACCCACAAGAACACATTAAAAAATGACACCATGATTTTCAGATTCTCCAGAAATTCTGTATAGAAAAACATTGGTGTCAAAATTGTATCTTTAAAACTTTAAAAAAAAAAAAAAAAAAAAAAAAAAAAAAAAAAAAAAAATACACTTAAAAAAAAAATTTAGTGACACACACACGCATACACAGCACCAAGGATTGCTAAGTGGTATAGCTGGTGGCCCACAATTACATCATCAGATTGGACTCATTTTGAGAAATTCCTCATCACAACAAACCATGAAAATATACTTAAACTAGCGGGGCCCGCGCTGTTGCGAGGGCCCCCGCTAGTGAGTATTCCCGCTAGATGAGTATACTGGAAGTTTTAGAAGGCACTGTATTCGACCTAATAAGCAGCCCGGGCACTTAAGGCAGTCATTAAGCATGGCCCCCCCAAGTTACGAATAAGGACCTATGGATGACCTTTGACCCCCAAATGACCATCAAAAACATGACCATAAAATTGTGCGGCAAAACTACCCCACCATACCAAAATTTAAATCCACTACATGTCAAAGTACGGCCAAGTTACCCAAAAAGGACCACCGGATGGACCCTGTACAAAATAACCCCCAAAATGTGAACACCAAAAACCCGACGGCGGCGAAACTCTACCACCTACCAAAATTCATATCCATACGTCAAAGCACTGCCAAGTTACCCAATAACGGACCCCCTGGATGCCTTAAACCCCCAAATGCCCTCGAAATGTGCCCACTAAACTTGTATGGCAAAACTATCACCATTACCAAAATCAGTATCAATTTCTCAAAGCAAGGCCAAGTTACCCAATAATGACCCCTGGATGACCTTTGACCCCACATGACCCCTCGAAATGGTGACAACAAAACTCGTACGGAGAACTATACCACCATACAAACTATAATCCATACGGTCAAAGCATGGCGAAGTAACCCAATAATGGACCCCTGAAGGACCTTTGACCCCCAAATGACCCCTCAAAAAACGTTCCTGACCACTAAACGCGTATGGCGAAACTCTACCACCACACCAAAACGCATACCCATACGTGAAGCACGCCAAAGTATCCAATAATGACCCCTGGATGACCTTTACCCCCACTGACCCCTCGAAAACATGACCCCTAACTCTTACGTGACCCTCTACCACCACACCAAAACTCACATCCATACGTCAAAGCACGGCCAAGTTACCCAATAATGACCCCTGGATGACTTTGACCCCAAATGCCCCTCGCAAACGTGACCACTAAACTCGTACAGCGAACCTCTACCACCCTACCAAAACTCATATCCTACGTCAAAGCACGGCCAAGTTACCCAAGAATGACCCCTGGATGACCTTTGACCCCCAAATTACCCCGAAACGTGACCACCAACCTCGTACGTCCAGCTCTACCACCATACCAATATCAATATCTTTATGTTAAAGGACGGCGAACGCATAGCCGGACAAACAAACAAACAACCCACACGTTGGGTTTGTTTTAAGTAATACAGTATTAGCCCGACACTTCATCCATCATTAGGCAAGCTGCTACATTTATACTTGAAATCATGGCAGATCTGTCACATCGGACATGGCCCTAACTTTGTCATTTTTCTAAAGCTACAGAATTTGTGAAACGGATAGGTTTTTTGAATTTAAAATTAATGGCTTGCAAATGTAAAAAAATGCCATTTCTTCTTAAAAGTAATTTTACTTGTAAACTGCCTTCAAGAACAGATTGGTACAAATGGAAGAAAAATTCACGTGGCAGTAACAGCTTGTGATGTTTCAATGATAATTCATGCCCAAAGTTTTCAATACATATGGGCTTTATTTTCATAAAACAAACAATACAAAGGTAATAATTGATGGTAAACCATCTGCTCTCAAACATTAATTATGAAACTATTGAGGTATTACTAAAAATATACTGACATTGGAAACTGGCTTGATTCTGCAGCTGGAACAACATTTAAGATAAATCAACACTGACTTTCGCATAAAAGGATTTGATCCTGGTGGAAGGTGTTACACACATGTGTAATACAATTAAGTCATGTATATGAATGTTTTTTGGGTCAAGATTTTGATTTTCACTTAAAAATCATGCAATTTGAGTTTCATTTGTTAGAAATATTCACAAAAGTGCCCAACTTGGAATGCCCAACTTTTTGAGACAATATACCCTCAAAAAACTTCAGTCAGGGATTTTTTCCACATAAAATCATTCTACTTGGAAGTGGGATCTACCAATCATTATTACATTCTCTCTAGTCCAGTACGGATTTAACTGCAAAGTGAGGTATGCAGTATTGACGCACCTTAATACCAAAATGCGCCAATACGCTGTTAGTCACAGTTAATGTTGTGGGCAAAGGTGTGAGTGAATCGAAACTAAATGCAGAGAATTATCTCTTATACAGGTTTTTTTTTTTTCAATATCAATCTTTATTTCAATATCATACATACAAAATACAATGCACAATGATATTGAGGACATGGTCAAAAGGCCAAACTGACCTGAGTTCCATATAAGTTCCATGACAAATATACATGTATAACAAAACATAACACTAAACAAAGACGGACAAGCACAACAACACACAAGATATGCCCCGATTAGGATCATTCATACTCTTCCATAAATTTGAATTTCAATTGTTTCTTAAAATGTTTTGTGCTTTTAGACTGTTTTATGGTTTTGTCAAGTGAATTCCAAAATGTAGGTCCACAATTTCTTATAGCACAATTAGAAAATGCTCTCTTAGTTTTATTGACATGATAATCTTGGGCACTTCTTGTTAGGTAGTTGTGCTTCTGAGCATGTCTGGTAAAATAATTTGAGAAAGCATTCAGAAGTTGGTCCGTTTGGTGTCTATACATGAAAACCCCAAGGTTAAGTTTAAATGTGTCATATACATTCAGAACATTAAGTTTCGAAAAAAGAGGTGCTGTATGACTTCTATAATGGCTGTTAGTTACCGTTCTGATTGCCCATTTTTATCCCCCTGGCTTGAAAAGCAGAGGGGGATATTGCGAGGGTGCGAATGTCCGTATGTGTATGTATGTGTATGTGTGTGTTCCAGTTTGGTTAGGTTTTCGTTTTTCGCGTCTCCTTCGAAAAGTTTATTTTTTTTTTTTTTTTTTTTTTTTTTCATGGACCAAGGTCAAAGGTCAACTGAGGTCATGTTCCAGACTGCCGTCTTGCCAGGGGGATGACGCAAGTTTATTTGCTGTATTTTTGTAATTTTAGTATTTTATCTAAATAGGTTTTACATGTATTACCCCAGACTAGTATACCATAATTTACATAAGGCAATATCAAAGTACAATACAATGAAAATAATATCTTTTCAGGTACAAAATGCTTCAGCTTAGTCAACATACCAGCATTCCTTGAAATTATTTTAGAAATTGCATCAATGTGATTTTTCCAAGTTAAGATACAAAAGTACCGACTATCAATGTTGAACAATGCAAGCATTATTTGGGAGACTTGATTACTTTGATTACTCCATACTTCTAGGTGGACAGAGTGTAGTGTTATACATTTCTTATTCCCTCTGCTTATATGAAGTGGTATAAGGAATGACGTCATTGCTCTTGAAATATGGAAATGAGCTAGCTATATATTTAATATATATAATTATCCATCATCCCAAAGCAATTTACAATAGAATTATCACCTTTATCGGCAAACAAAATATTCTTAACCTTGCTCAATTTGGCCTCAGCCTAAACATGCCACCTTCATTGTCATCAATAAACTTTATGATAAAGTTACAACTGTATTTGATCATAAACTTTGCACTGCTGGTATTTTCCTACAGGGTGTCTCAGAAAGAACGTTACCCTCCAAAAACGGCAAATTTTGCTTCCTTAATCAATTCTTATCCTTGTTTTAGCTTCATATTGTGAAAATATGTACCTTAATGAACAGATGGTGAAACCAAGAAATAAAATGGTGAAGAAATAACCAAACAATGACTATTTTCCTAAAAATTATGCAAACCTACCTTGTCCACGGCTAGCATTAGCAGAGGGAACCATGGACACAAATATCCCCAACATAAAAATGTTTAAGACACTCCTGGCCAATAATACTCTCAAATTCCAAGGTCCATTACTGATTCTAGAGTTTATTGTTCAGTTCTCTACGCACTGCAGCATTATTTACGGATAATTATCCTGTTCTTTGACCACATCTATCTCCTTGCACTTTTTTAGAATCTTGCCATGTTCCAGATTTTTTTCTGTTCCCATTGATTGCCATCTTACTGGGAATCCTACTTTGAGGAAAAACGTTTACCCATTCACGATGAACGATGGTCCTTTAACCCAAGAGCAGTTCAGTAGAATATGCTATTGTAGGAGTCGCGGCCCAATGTCATTATTTGAAAAGTGCGCTTTATCCAAATTCATATTTGCATTATGATAGGAAACGGGTGATACGATTTAGGTCACTTCATGCTGATGACAAATTAAGTGCATGTTTCAGGTGCTTTTTAGGCATTACATGTGAACAAATTAATTAAACCTGAGGAGTTACGTGTTCTCAAATCCATAAGAATGGTAATGTTCATGTGTCTCTGCTATTGCTAGCCGTGGACAAAGTAGGTTTACATCATTTTTAGGGAAATGGTAATTGCTTGGTTATTTTTTCACCGTTTTCTTTCTTGTTTTCACCATATGTTCCAAAAAGTCCATACTTTCATAATATAAAGCTAAAACAAGGATAAGAATTGATTAAGTAAGCAAAATTTGCCGTTTTTGGAGGGTAACATTCTTTCTGAGACACCCTGTATATCTCAGCAAGGCTTTTGATGTTATACACCATAAAATTCTAATCAATAAACCTAAAAATCAAAATGGTATAAAAGGAACTGCCAATACAAGGATAAAAAAAATTATCTAGATAACCGCAAACAAGTTGGCTTTAATCAACACCATTCGTCCACCTCTTATATGCAGTGTACCTCAAGAGTGCAATTTAGGACCCTTTATTTACTTAAATGGACCTTCGCTATGCTCGCTGATCTTGCAATTTATGTTTGCTGATGACATACTGTCATTTACTCTAATAATGACTACAAATTACTTTTCAAAACTGAATAATGCCACTGAATCAGCTTATAGATATCATAGCTGTCTTAACCTAGGTGATTGTGTTAGTCTATAATAACAACTTATAAAATGCTTCTTCTCTTTTTTTTTTTTTTTTTAAATTTCAACCTTTTTTGCAAAGGTTCTTTTGTTTTTTTTTTTTTTTATATTTTTTTTTTTTTTTTTTTTTTTTTTTTTTTTTTTTTTTTCTTATAGGCCTTTGATATTAATCAAAGATGTACAAATAAATTAAATGTCGTGGAGTGTCAATCTGAGCAGTGTTAGGGCAAACATACATTAGCAGAATGGTAAGAAATAAATACAAATGGGTAGTGTTGAAATTGGTACAAACGATCTTATACAGTTTTTTTACAACTGCCGTAAAACTTTCCTTCATATAAATGCAAAATTACTTAAAATACTGCAAGTTCACAACTTGAGATCCCCTGGACAGTTGGTAAGTGCACAGGTGGAGACAGATGGTCAGTTGGTAGGAGAGAGTTTGCCACATGTTTTCTGGGGGAATAAGAGCAGCAAAGTCGGCAATATGCCAAAGTATTACCTTTGGCCTACAGCCGGGTCTGGGGTCTTGATGGGTACAGGTGGAGACAGACGACAGATTTGACTATGACAAAACCCCATGGCCCTTTTGGGCCAGGGAAGGAAAATAAAAACAGGAGGCCACCATAAGGTCAACTTCAAAACCTTGTTAGGGTGTCCAGTTGGTGGTGATTTTTAGAAGTTGTTTTTTTCCAGCTTTTATTTTTTTAAATGAAAGATGGTCCCACCCAAAGAAACAAATTGACACCAAAATTATTTCGAATGGGTAAGCGGTTGTGGAGTTATGGCAATTTTAAGGTTGCTCAAAATCGTATTTTCGTATTCTTTTTGGTTAAAAATGTCAAAAACGGCGTAAGTGAGGATTAATTACTCAAAATTCACTTCAGATCTGGGTATGATGAATCGTTTAGTGAGTTTCTACTTTGTTATGATAAAATACCAAGTTTAATGAAGGAGGGACAATCGTTGGGAGTATAGGGAGTTACAGGCTTTCGATTTGCCAAGTAGGCCTATTTTTGGATTACCCCCACAATGCATTGCGGCATATGGTCCCAGGCGGAAATTCAACCTGTACAAACCCTTATGGTGGTTATTACAGAAAAATACATTTCATATGGCTTTTTAAATGCCATTATATTAACTTATCAAACAGGTGAAACTTGAAATTGGTATATTAGTATTATTAGATGTATTAATGATTTCCTGAAAAAATAAAAAAAAACAAATTGTTTTTATACGAACGTTCTTCAAGCTTAGGGTTATTTGCATATTACCATATTAGGAGAAAGTATGACGCAAACATTAGGATTAGTAAAGTGCGTGTATATTGTGCGGTTTTTCTTCCACGTTACTTCAAAGCACAAGAAAATACTGAACAAAAAGTAGTTCTACTGTCTAAATTGACTACGTACATGGTTCACTCCATTAGATATGGGTTATTCATGTTTATTAGGGGAAATTTGGAAATTATATAATAACCTCACTGATCATTAACATACAGGTCGAAACACACTTCCAACTTATGAGGAAGTCAGCATGTTTGCTTTATGCAAGAAATTCCTATTTTTTGTAGATAAACAATAATATCATTATAATAAAACCAAAACTAACAGGCCTAATGAAAGCCTTGTAAATATATATACAAGAAATACATCCTTCTTCCCTGCCATTGCACGCAATTTGCAAAATACCACCTTGGGGATTCACAATGTTTATTTAGGTCATTAAATGTGTCCCATGCACTCTTTGAAAAGCTGGAAGAATAAAATAAGGAGTGGCGCAAGGAGTTTGGTGTACACACTGGATATGTCTGATGTTGTAAAGAGTTGCAAATGAATCAAATTTGTTGTTAATTTGTTTAATTTGGTTAATTTATGTTAACATTGTAAGGTTTGAATTAAAATAGGCCATTGAAATAAGTTTAATAGCATGAATTATTGGGACTACAGACATGACAGAGGGGAATCAGTATCAAACAGGACTGATGAGATCTGGCTAATAAGGCACCATGCAAACAAGTAAAGGTAGGTCAGAGTCTTTAAGTGTTGTGTGGGTGGGGGGTGTGGGTATGCATGTGGCTGTTTATGTGTGCGCATGGGTCCCGGGGTATGGGTGATGTGTGTGTAAGCAGGAAAGGTGAAATTGTGATTGGTGTGTGCATGGGTGTTTGCAAGGATGCAGGTGTGCATACAGTATATATGTGCATGGGAATGATGTTGTAAATAAAAAAAATAAATATATTTTCTCTATTTTTTTCAATCATTAGTCTAGCCGACGTCCTCATACACAGCATATCAGATTTACTAATCTTGCATCAACAAGCTTAGGGCAGGCCCTGGGCAGGCCAGGAATATAGGGACAAAGTACATGTTAAAGGAAAATGGAAGAAGTTTAGAATATCACTGAATATCTAAGAAATATCAGATCGAAAGAACATTTATATTACAATAGCGCGAGTTAAAAAATTATTTATTTTTACCTGCGCAAAAACATTGAAACCCGCTTTGAAAACCAAATGGACACAATAACACAAAGTCAGAAAGGGACGGAGTCTACGCCTGCACGCCCGACACGAGGCATACAAGCAACTGATCTGTGCGCTGACCTACTGTACTACGGGCGTGCCATAATTTTTACCAGGCCAGTAGTTGTTACTGCCGTTACACATGAATGCAGCAAATTCGTCATTTTATCATGAATTTCATCTCTTTTCATGTCAAGACATGAGACACTTTAAACAAATTAATATTACTGCCTACCACGGTCATCCAATAGGTGATAATTAATGAGAATCTTTCATGAGCCTGTTGTTGGGAAAGGAAATCTACGAGACCACGCATCCCATCATGCATACACCGGCCTGACGTATCACTGTATTCGAGGCATAGTTCACGGGGGTCACCACGTGTCAATTATGGGCATCTGGCCAACTCTAGGCGCGATGGCCAAAGCCGCAGCTTCTATTTCAAAAGATTGAGGGAATGTTATGAAAATTATGGGCGGGACAAAATGTTTTTAAATCGCCCCCGGATCTGGACCTTCTGAACTCAAAATGGTCAATGAGAAAAAAATTAGCATAGACACAGAGCTTTCTAACGGTATATGATATGTCTGGTTTCGGGTTATGGAAGCCATAAATAGAATCAGTGAATTTTAAAAAATTAAAAAAACTTTCCCATGATGCTAGAAAGCTTTGCTGCCATTGCCAATTATAAACACGAAAGTGACCTTCTTGGTTTTATCCGGGTGCGATGTGCCGAAGAAAACTGCAAGTGGAGGACAAAAAACAGGGACCTAGCACATGGTGTAGGGTTTGCGGTAGTACCTACGTGGTGAGTGCCGATTAAACCACAAAAATGTTTTTAATTGGACTTTGGTCATTTTCTCGATATCTATAGAGATTTCATCCTTTCTTGGTTATATCATGAAGTTTTTGGAACCCATATGATAATAAGCTCATAATTAGAGCGATTTTAAAAAGTGTATCTTTTTCGATCAGAATTACTTGCAATAGCGCAAATGTTGTAGTACGCTCGGATCGTGGTGTGCCAGGAGCGGAAACCCTACCTTTGGGCCACACAGCCCATACTCCCCACTTTTTACGAGGAACTGTTACTGCAAGAGTCTGGACTTCTCATTCTGAAGACATTCTGGCACAACAGATTCATGGATGGTCTCCTAGCAAACCAAACATGTGTCCAAGAAAAAGATCAGCGGTTATATTTGTAAATACTTTTCGCTGGGGGGATTTACTTACTATTCAGAGGCTATTTCACCAGGAATGGGACTGACTCCTACCATTATTTTTTATTCAAATACAGTATTGGTAGTTCAAAATAACAGCACTGTATTTCAAATACAGCATCTGATTTCAAATACACATCTGCATTTCTTCAATACAGCATCATGCATGTCAAATACACATCTGCCATTTCAGAATACAGCATCTGCATCTTCAAATACAGACATCTCATTCTCCAAAGACAGCATCTGCATTTCAACTAAGCATCCTGCCTTTTAAGTACATATCTTATATTCAATTACAGTATCTGGTTTCAAGTACATATTGTATTTCAAGTACAGTATTGTATGTCAATTACAGTCTTAGTATTTCAAGTACGAGTAGTATTTGTATTTCAAGTACTAGTACTGTCTTTCATGTACAGTATTTCTATTTAATGTACAGTTGTATCATATTACAGTATTTGTCCAAAGAGTATATTTCTCCTTAAATACTGCAGGTTGGAGTAACTTAAAAATGGTAATAAAGATACACATAACTATGGTGATTTCAAGAAGGTTGAGGAATTTTGAAAGCTCACGTGGTTAGGGTCAAGCTGGCCCTGGACCCTGGTCACAATACTTGTGACTATAAAACATGAGAAGGAAGTTGTGGTTACACAAGGAATTTTCTTGATAAAAATGCAAAAATACACAAATTTTTTTTTGCAAAAAAAAAACCTCTATTTATGCTTTTTGGTTAAAAAACAGAGAGAGAATTCTTTTTTTATTGCAAAATCAGGGAAATTTGATGTTTGCCTGCCCAATTATGTCACTGTGAAGTACCAACAGAAGTATTGGTATATGATGAACAATAGAAACAGGTATACAGGTTTGATATTTTGAGTCATTTTGAGATTAGTGTGTTTTTAAAGTGCAGAAAAGAACCACACATGCACAGCACACGCACAAAATGACATTTTGCCAGACAGTCACCAATTTTTTAGATGTCTCAAGAAAGCCAGGAAGAAAAAACAATGAAGAAGCTCCTGGGTTTTAACAATGTTTCTGATGCATTCTGGCAATAGTGTCCATATTGTAGATGTTTTTTCCTTTTTGTGAGACAATTTTTATTTTTACATTCTTGAGTAGTCTGGCTTATCCCACTGGCATCTCAAGATCTGGTTTTTGAGGGGGGGGGGGACATCAAGAGCAAAAAAAATAGGCTAATTTGGCATGTTTTGGCTGAACCTCTGGGGGCGCCACCCCCAGCTATGCCAAGTATGTCCTGGTCGCAGAGCTCCTGCAGGATTGAATTTCACAAATGTTATAAACTAAAATCTGTGAAGTGTACGAATGAATTCTACCAAATACTTTTTCCGTAGCAAAGTAAAATAACCCAGCGGCATTTGCTAAACTGTAGGTCCCGTGCATGGTGTGTGGACATGTCTAGGGGAAATGGGACATAAAGTACAAGATGGGTAAATACCGTGATCCACAAGACACAAAGGGGGAAACTAATTTTACAACCTCTGCAAAAGAACTGCAAGCCTGCAATGCATTTGATGGACCACCCAGTGTTTATCTGCTAGCATCATGCAGAAAAGCTTTTGAAATATTGGCTTTAACACTTCAAGATTGCTGAAAGAAAATATTAAACATGAGTAGTAAATTTTCTTCACATATGGGAAAAGTGTCTCTTTTGCTCCAGTGTCGAAGAGGCCCCATAATACAACTACTCTCGAAAATGGGTCTTTTTGGCCTTTTGATGATCTCCCCTGCTCATAAAAGTACTTGATTTTTTCCCCCGCTTGCCTTGTATTCTATTTTGCATACATATACGACCAATTCTCTCCCAAGTTGGTGCAAATTTCTGTGTGAAATGTCGTCGTAATGAAGTTAGAACATCAGCGTCTCCTTTCAAAAATAGCTCCCAATTTACACGGGCAGCATACGATTTTGTTGTTAGGTGATGATTCGGCATGATAGGAGGCTCTCTACTTAATTTTAAAGCGGCTAAGAACCCTATTCGCTGATCGAACGGGATTCCTGAAGGAACGGTGTGGCTACCCAACTCAAAAAAATGCTCCGATTGGTTGAATGTGGCGCCCGTAATGAAGAAAAAAAACAAAACCCTCCTCCCACCCATCCAGCCAATCGCCATGAGCGTGACCTTAGCGACAACAATACATAGGGCTGGATAAGCGTATTTGGTAAAAGAATACGGACCAAAAAGAGACGTACATATTCATCCTCAACACCGTGCAAATTTTGGATATAACTATGTGGCCAAAAAAATAAATGGAAAATGTGCTATTTTTCGTCTTAACCCCACCCGAAAACAATTTGTCTGTATTGTGTTCCTCCCCAAAATACCGTAAAAATCGTCCTATTCGTAGTCCATTGATCAGGCCCTATGTACAGAAAATTTGTGAATCGCGAAATTAAATCCTCGTGAAAATGTGGCTCGCAGGCAATCGTGAAATAAATTTACTTGCGAAATTAAAGTGTTTTACAGTAACTGTTTGTGGGACATTTGTTTAAAAACCATAAAAGAGTGAGTTGTGTAGCGTTTGTGACAGTGTACTCTGTAGTGTAGGTAGGTTTTGATTTACACCGACGGACGTTCCATCCCGGTGACTATCTGAATCAACACGCATTTCCAGTCGATTCAATTGGCAAAGGATTAGGGGCTGGCTTCAACTGCTTGTTGTTTGTTTACCTAATTGAAAATGAAACATGCATATTGCGAATATTTCCACCGAGCATGAGTTGAAGATTTTGTTTGCGATTGTTGTTTTAAAAGGTCCAAACACAGTTAATTAGCTCACTGGTTGCAAGATGGAATATTTTCCACCAAGTCGTTTCAGCAACGTCAAATGTTACTAGCTTCACGTGAACTGTTGCTTTGCCAATTTGAATTAATCTGGTATTTCAGAGAGTATCTGGAAATGGAATTAAGATATCAAATGGACTGAATAAGGTTCCTCTAACAACATCTTTTTAATTGGGATCTCTACATGCAATACTACATTTCAAAACTGGAATGCAGCATGGTTTTGCATACTGGTTTAACACAAAGTAGATTAAGCTTGCTTAGTTCCTAGTACACCACAGCATAAACCAATAAGCTTATTAATAAAAAAAGCCACTAACACAAATGCCCCCTGATGCCCTGAATTTTGAGAAGCAGGGAACACCTTTGCCATTTTTGCCGTCATAGTATTTGTTTCAAGAGTTTGACTCTAGACTCCATGGTAAGGCTGGTAACACGTCCTTGACCAGTCGTCAAGTACAGAAAATGACGCACCCAATTTTTGACAGTTAAACACTAAAACTCTCCAACCAAAGAGTGAAGAATTCCTCCTCTATAATAGCCAGCTACTTGTAAAAAACACTTAAAGGACATTTGTCAAGCCCAAGTCCCCTTCTCCACATTGTGTGTGTCAGGGTCCATAGCCAAGATTTTTTTTTGGGGGGGCTTAAGGGGGGAGGGGGGTGCAGAGCAGACTGTTCCCAATGTGCATCTGAACCAAAAATTTTTTATCCCATGGGATGCTTTGCTCCTTGTGATCAATTTGTTTTCTTCTGGTGCAATTAAGATGGCTTTTCACCTCTTTTCAAAATTTGAGGAGCTGGGGGGATTGCGAGGGGGAGGACATATAGTGGAACAGGCATTTCTCGAACCACAAGTCTCGCCTGCTTTCGCGCTGAATTGTAAGACAAAAAGCAGCCACACCAGCGTGCACTGTGCGGTCCGGGCTGTCCCCAAAAAAGTTGTGCAAGCAGATAAACTCCAATTTCTTAACTAGTTTACTTTCCACTATTTCATTTGACCCCACTAGGGGTCAACAACATTTCATTGTGGAGATATTAAGCTTGCAAGTGAAATCCCTCCCACACGAGCATAAATCAGAGATGTTTAGGAGTAGCACCTGGTTTTGCATTTCTAGTATTCTTTACTTCCTTGTCTTCATTGGACACCACCCAGGGGTCAAACATTTTGCCATTGTGGAGATATAATCATGAGAAGTCCTCAACAAGAGCATAAATAAGATGTTTAGGAGTAGCACCCCCGGTTTGCATTTTGATAGTATTAATACCTCTCACTCTTCATTTGGCACCACCTAGGGGTCACAACATTCCGTTGTGGAGATATTAATCTTGAAAAGTCCACCCAAACAGAGCACAATTAAGAGACGTTTAGGAGTACCCCCCAGAGTTTGCATTTATAGTATTCGATACTTCTCACTCGTTCATTTGATACCACCATAGAGGTC
>JAMKCH010033853.1:0-15176 GCA_023653785.1 Ophioderma brevispina | reverse complement strand
CCGATTCGCCTTTTTTTTTTTTTAAATTGTATTTAAAATGAATTTCTGTGCTGCTTTTCATTATTTTTCAAAAAATTGTAACAATAAATAATAATTAAATCTGAATCATATTTTCTAGTTTGAACCTTTCTGAATCATGTTATATACCGTTTTGCAGTACATCAATTTTTGTAATGATGACATAATACATGGTCTAAAATACTTATTTATAGCAGTAGCAAGATTAATTTAAATGTTGGTGTTCACACTACATACACACATACTTACAATCCCACATACATACATACATACACCATACATCCACACACACACACACACAACATACATCACACTACATACATACATACATGCTTACATACATACACACATAGGCTTCGAGGCCTACATCAACGCATTATATGCATATATATACATAATACATATATATATATATATTACCAATACTATATTATACACATACATTACAACAGACAACATATGCCACACATACTACACCTATAGAGGGGAGGACTTTCTACAACGAGAGGACACCTAAATGCAATATTGAGGTTTATTCCTTTAGAACTGTTTTTACTTTTAACTATAATTTCTCTATATAAAGTGTCGTAAATACTAATAAATTTCTCTATTATCTGTCTAAATACTAACAATTCTCTATATACTGGTCTTAAATACTATAAATTTCTCAATATTGTGTCTTAAAACCCCATAATTTTCTATATAACTGTCTTTAATACTATAAAGTTCTTTATATAAGTGTCTTAAAACACTATCACTTTCTCTATATATAAGTGGTTTAAATACTATAAATTTCTCTATATAACGTCTTAACAGTCTATTTTTCTCTCTATATAACTGTCTTAAAACTATAATTTTCCTCTATATACTGTCTTACACAGTATAAATATATTCTCTATATAACTGTCCCTTAAACAGTAAATTTTCTCTATATAACTGTAGTAAAACACTATACGAATAACCCGTAATCTCGATATATAGAGGTTTTTACTACTATTATAGAGAAAAAAATGTGAGGACCTAAAGTCCGCACATTTTAAGAAGACCTCACTTTCTTAGTAGATATAGATAGATGTTCTCTTATAATAGATATTTGCAGTACAACCCAATACACATAAATACACTACACACATACTTCCACACACACACTCCAAATATATATACAATGAATTTAATCCATAACTAATTCTATAAGAGAAAAACAGTTTCATAAAGATAAATACCAATCAGCAATTTTTTTTTCACACAGCATCTCTGAGCTCCTATACCAGTTATCTCTCCTCTTTACAAAGCATTTGATCAATATACACATTTTTCTTTTTATCAAGTTTAAACTAAACATGTAAACAGTCGAAATATAATGGATGTATGTGGAAGTAATATCCTCTTATATAAAAAAAAAACAAAAGAAAAGAAAACACTTTTTGATGCAAAATTATTTTTGTTTGTACGTTAAAATATAATTTCACTCTCTATTTTCCTTTTTATTGGGGGGGGTATTTAACAAGAAGTTGTCCATTCACAATGATCAAAGCATCCTTCTGTTTTCGCTATTTTTTTTCTAGAGACTAGAACATGTTCTTAGTTATTTCTCCTCAAAACTTGTCCGTTTCCGAAATAACATTGTTGCTTGCTATATCGGTTTTTTTCTCTCACTTTCCCCCTCTTCCCCCCCCTTGTCCTTTTAACAGTCAACAGTAACTTTGTTACAAATTGTTTTGTTTTAGAAACACATCATTTGTTGTCATTTACTTTGTTTGAGGCTTATTTAAAAATGTTTCAACCTTGCTCCAGGGCCATGACACCTCTCTCCAGACGATCGCGCGATTCCAACACCACCCTGGTTCCAACCTACTCTGATCCTGTTTGTTTGCCAGCTCTACGAAGCTCTGCAGCTTCACAACTAGTTTCCCCCTCTCCCTTTTTCATATGAGGAGTAGATCAGTGTACACATGGCTAATTTCCTGTTCTTGTTGTATGTCTAATTTTTGCTTTAATATAGGAACCAGTCCCGATCGTCCAACTGGATGAATCTGACAATAGATGGGATCTGGAGTTTGTCTCATCCTTGTCTTGGGAGACGGTGGCAATTAACAATGGGTATCCTTTCTGCCTCTGTCTCACTGCGTCGAATCCCGTGCCAGCATTTCTGAGTTCCTGGATGGTGTTCTCGCCTCCTTCTGTTTCATCCTAGAAAATAAATCTGTTACGTTTTTGTATCTCCTAGTGTCATCTTGTCAGATAAGTTGTCAATGGCTGTTCCAAGCTTCCTTTATATTTCTGGTATTCTGTCTATAAGAACCTTCACTTGTTCAGTATTATTTGTACCGTGTGTCCATTCAACACTTAGTTTTTCTTCTATCTTCATTTTTTCTTCTGATCATTGTCAATTGATTTCTTTCTTCTTCGTCTATCTAATCTACGAGACATACCACTCTCTACTCGTATATTAGATCACGCAGTTTGCATTGCTCACCGACTCCGTAGCTTCCTCACCCTGTTTACATTGTTCGAACTTCCTCCCGCCGGCCCGGCCCCGTGATGCAGTACCCGCGGGACCTGTTTTATTCTCGGGCAACAGCAGTTTTGGTTTTTGATCCAATGTTCTTTAACCTCCTTCTTCATTTGCACAGCTTAATTTCATTTCCTGGCGTGTCCCCTTCAAAAATGTAGCCATAATTTCACCAGGTGTTGAGCAGCGCATGTATTTTTACCCCTGTAAAATATAGTATTTTGGCTGGTCGTGGGTGGAGCAATTCTCAAACACGTCCACTCATTACTCGGTGTTTTTTCTGAAATCTTTGTCTGCGCTGTAATTCAGGGGTGCCACTCGATTTTTTGAGGACCCAAATATGTGTCCTACTATAATTTCAACTAGATAGACACTCAATGAGTATCTGACCTTGTATTATCTCAAATTATTAAAAGAGGAAACTGCAATTTTGATTGGGGTTCATTTTCAATATAAACATAAGGCTGAATTTCCTATTGGCTTCCTACATTCACACAAATTAGAAATTGGCAGATAATTGTCCCAAAGAATATTTCTCACTTAATCCTTTCATATGAGATTTTTATAGAAAGCTTTACAGCATGGCAAATCAGACCTTTCATTTTTTTTTTTTGACACCCTGATATGTAAATCTCTCGTTGCACTTTTTCAAGAAAAGTACAACTAGATATAGCTTTGGTCAAAGACCACGAACCAGCCGCGGATAGCTTCAAACCAAAGCCTAAAACTAACACCCCAGCTTCGAAACCTTTCCCCAGCTTTCGAAACTTAGCTAGCTTCGAAACCCAGCCATATCTAGATCTGGATACAGATCTGAGCACAGTCCCGGTAAGTGACCTTTGCCCTCAAACGCCCCTTCGATCTCGAAAAATTAAACATATTTGGATTGGTCATAAGGATCATATTAAATTTCTATCCATTAGTAGCATTTGAAAATTTTGACCTTTGACCTTTGTTAATGAACGTTTGTTCTCACAATATGTTCACCATAGTAAGGATGCCATAATGATCATTTCAGTTACATATCCACTCAATCGGATGTGTCGAAAAAATACCTTTGACCTCTTACTGACCTTGCTCTCAAAAATATTTCACATGTTTTAGAGTGTCATAAGATCCATGCATAATTTAGCTCAATTGGAGCATTTTTGAAAAATTTGAATCTTTGACCTCTTATGACCTTTGATCCACAAACTATTTCAAATAGGTTTTTAGAATATCATAAATAGCTTTCAGTTAATTCTTCACTCAATCGGGCTTTGAAAATTTGACCTTCGACCTCCTAAGGCCTTTGATCTTCGAAATATTCAACATCTTTAGGATTCCTAAGGTCCTTCATTTTTAATTCAGCTCAATCGGAGGATTTTTGAAAAAAAATGAACCTTTGCCCTCTTAATGCCTTTTGATTCCGAAAATATTCACATTTTTTAGGATGTCATAAGGATCATTCAGCAAAGATTTCCAGCTCAATGGAATTTTGAAAGTGGACCTTTGACCCTGAATACCTCCTTAACTGGTATGGAATTTTTAAACCTGCCCAGTCAATGGAGCAACTAATCTACCAATCAAAGACCTTTGTCCGTATTTGTCTTTTTCATTTTCCATTTTTTTTTTTACATTAAGAAAGAGTGGTAATATTTACCATCCTTGTTTTTTTTAAACCCTACAAAATCAACTTTTAATATTCTGTTTGTTTTTATTCCATTTTTCTTGACTAGGAGAAAAACATCATACCGCCATACAAAGCCATCTAATGAACCCTGCCCGGTCAATGTAAACCGCCCTGAAGTAACGATTTTTTTGCATTCATCAATCTAGTAAAAAATTTTATTTTGTTTTTTTGACGTGATTTTGCCTGACCGCCAGCAACATAACTTTAAATGCGGTTTCAAACAACCCGAGGGTGACTTGACCGTCGGAATTGAAGGAGCGCTGCATTAAAATATAAATCCCCCTACACTAAAGTACAGACTTATATTTGGGACGCGAGTTGTGCCTCTTACATACGTGTACGTTTAGACAAACCCACCAATGTCCTAATATCCCTCTATTCGATTGTTAATCCTCATTAGTAGATTTAACCCTTTTCTCGACATGACTGTAAGGCTGTACCAGCTTAAGAAGTCTTGGCTCTTGCAGACACAAGGTTAGGTGCCTTCATACTGGCGTAATACGGGCGAGCGAGGCGCGCAACCGAACCCACCGGCCCGATTTTGCGCAAAATGCCCCCATCCTGCCCAGTGACCTTGGGAACACTATCTGGTACACCCAATATGAGCAATGATTCAGGTTCCTATGACCCTTTTGTGCTTATAGCTCTTGAATTGCGGAGGAAGGATTTTTTCGAGATTTTTTCAACCACAAAATTATATTTCTCTTCAAATTCACTTGAAACCGAAATCTGTGTAACCCCCATATGAGGGCTGGGTCACGGATTCCTCTGATGAATTGGCTTAATTGGCCAAGCGTTTAGCACTGAAGCATTACGACGTTTGCCAGAAGAAGAAGAATACGAAGAGAAAAACCGAATCAAATACATACCAGCCCGTCTACGCACACGCTTGTTAATAAAAACTTTAACAAAAGCCAGTTCTCTCATGGCATAAGACATTCCCAAGATATCCTCAGTAGAACACTCAAGATACAAGCAAGTCATGGAAATGTAAAATAGGTGGTACACCTCTAGGCTGGCTGAATTTTTTGAAGATTGTAATGAGTTTACTGCCCGAGTCCACGGTGCCCAATTCAGCAGGTTCTTGCTTGTGTCATGATGTTTTACCCCATAGGCACAGATTAAATGCCACACCACAGGAATAAAACATACGCCCTGACACTTTTGTGCTGTGTTTATACTGTTTAATTACCCATGATTGCTGTTCTTTTATCCAATAGTGACGCTAATTTTGATACATGTTAATGAAAAGTGGTTATCAGCTATAGGCCTTTGGTTTGACATGCCCACAAGCAGTGGCCGAAGCAGACCATAGAGATGTTGGAATTTTGTTACAAGATTTTTTTCATCTTCTTCCCCCCTGTGGGGATCTGCCCCCTTAACAATTATGATTTACCATAGGCCTACACTTACTGAAACAAATTTTTAATATATGTTTGCCTCCCCCCCCTGCAAAAAAAAGCCTGGGTTACGCCCTGCCCACAGCACCCCCCCCCCCAGGTACACCCCCCCCCCCCCCCCCCCCCCCCCCCCACCCCCCCTCCCGGAGTAGCCCTCCTCCTTTCACCCTCAACGTTTCAGGTGTATAAGGAGCAAAGAGCAAGTTATTTTAAATTTCTGATTATGTTTTCAAAGCAATGAAACAGAATGTTTTTGGTTTCTAGCAGTTACAGGGCCCCCAAGAATATCTTCAGTAGATAGCCGAAATATGGCGCTATTCTAGGCCATCTATTTTGTTGCTCCTTCATTAAAATAATTATGTCTCATGAATGATTACAACAACATTTTAGATGGTTTAAATGACATGAAATGCTTAAGTTTACAATCTGAGACGCTTAAGGCTCACCTGTAATACCATGATAAACCGAGGCAATGCCAGAGGCTCCAAATGACTGTTTTATGTATAACTGGTTTATATAAGTATACCCTAAAAACTGAGAGAAATGGGTGAGATCTGGGTTGAAATCAGCCTGCTATCAATATTAAGTAATACAATCTGTAAGACATATCAAAAAAGATTGGCATTGTACTTTTTATTTTTGATCTGACATACAATAAAATTAAACCATTTTTCTTACAGGAACAACCTCGGCTGAAAAAGTGAGCCGGAGCTCCAGGGTCCATGATGGTGCATGCTCGTCTTCACGGTCACCGTCATCTATCTCAACAACAAAACAAATGGGATAACATAACCTCTTAAAATCCCCCCCCCCCTTTCCAAAACAAAACAAACTTGATCAGGTAGGAGATATGTTGATCTTCAAGTAGAATGTTAACTTTAAGATCTGAGATGTTTCACTGAAGGAGAAAATGTTTCATTCGACCATTTTGTACAGGAATGATATAGGACTTGTATTTACCGTGTGAAACCCCAGACATGGTGTGTGTGTGATGTGGTGGTGGGGTTCCTGGGTATTTGTGATTTGTCACAGCTCCTTACTTCACAAGCAGGCATAACTGCATGGCATAATTTACTCTGTAATACAAATTTGCAATAAGAAATGTCACAAGGATCATCTAGTTTTGCTACAAGAATTGTGAAATTTGACATTTTAATGGTAAATCTATATGGGTACCCTTCAAGTAATTTTGTCAACCATTTTTACATACAAAAGAACTAAATTTATCACCTAATTTCACAATTTATGTGGTTAGAAGCAAATATAATTGGTAATAGTATGAGGGTTGATCAACTCATTGGGGCCAGAAATTAAACACACTTCTGATAGAAAGTGTCCCGAAAATAACTCATTTTAAGTACAGGAATAGGTTCCAAAACCTTGTGACCAGCTGGCAAATCACAACTATTGGGCTCACTGAATGCTAGGCTGTGGATAGGTTTAGCTAAGCTTTACAATATCCAGGAATGTCAGCCTAAATTGCACCATGAGGGTGTTAACTGGGACATTTATCCGATCATGGCAACCAGGATCTACTAGCCCCGGAGCTAGTAGACATTTGTAACTCATCTCAAGTAGAAAAGGATTGAGTGATTCAAATATGTAGCAGACTGACAGGACCTCTGAAACTCATTTCTTAAAGATGGCCACAAATGGTGCCTAAGGAGAGGGGGCCAAGACAAAGTTTGTAGAGGGGTCCAAATTTTTACCTTGATCCAAGCATGTTGAAAAGGTATTACTTGTTATTTGTCTAACCACAAGGATTCAGGAAAGGTATAGTTTGGACTATTCTACAACGTAAAGTTTAAAGGTTATAGGCTCAAACAGCAAAACTCAAGAAAAAGGGTCAATTTCGTTGTACAGGGGTCAATTTTAAGATTGCTCCAATTTGGATAAAAAATGTGTCAAATTATTGGTGGGGCTCATTCAGATCAAAATAAGGAATCGTTTTGAGTGTCTTAAATGCTTGCTTAAGAGGGGAGGGGGGGTAGTAGGGGGAAACAAGGTTCATTGAATGCAATGGACGTTGACTTCTTTACCCTTACATCGGCAACTAAGTATTTTAGACAAGTCAAAAAAACTATTCCTTATTTTTAATTCCTATTAACGAACTCCAATAATTTGCACCATTTTATCTAAAATCGGAGCAACTTGACAAATTTACCCCTGTACAAACTGAAATTGACCCTTTATGATTTTTGCTTGTTTTTAACCTATAACTCTTAAACTTTACGTTGTAGATAGATACAAAAAAGATACATTTCCTGATCCTTGTGGGTTAGACAAATACCTGGTATACTGTCAACATGGATTGGACAATTTAAAAATTTGAACCCCTGTATAAAACTTGTCTTGGCCCCCTCTCCTTAGGGCACCATTTGCTGCACTAAGAATCAGTTTCAGGGGTCCCTGCCAGTCTGTCAACACATTTAATCACTCAACCTTTTGTATGAGATGTGTTACAAATGTCTGCTAGCTCCTGGGTTAACCATTTACATGCAGAGTTTGAAGTATAGCCTAGTTGTGCCACCAATGATAGAGATTCTTTCTGAGCATACCTAGCCATGCTGTTTAGTATTTGCATTAGCAATTGCATTTACAGTGTTTTACATTTTCTGAGGACAACTTGTTTTTTGTTTTTTTTTAATTTGGTCTTAACATTATTGTACTGGGCAGAAAATTTTGAAATAAAAGGCGGGCGTCACGGACTGTTTTTGAGAATCGCCAAAGATAAAAAACGTATTGGCCAGTTTACAACCACACAAGTCTAAGGAAAAGTAAAAAAAAAAATGTTTGAATCGGCGCAAAATAAGTACTCAATAGGATTTGTTTCCAGGTATGGTGAGGCATGGGTTTCTTACTTTTTTAACACAATGCCTAAAACCACTCAAAAATTTGACACTCGTATCAATTTGGGCACCTTGTTGGGTGTCAAAAAAAATCTGCCCACATTGCCGTACACAGCCCCAAAGCAGGAACACAGACGTAGAGTGCTCAATTTAAAAATGAAAAACAAAACGCACGGTTATCCGCGGTATCTGCGCATTATACCTTCGCACCTCAAATGCAGATGTTACATTTGTTGATGACTGGGCTCAAAACAATGCTGCTCTTGAAGGTGAAAAGCAGTGTGTTGTAAACTGATTACACTTGTACCCCTTATAAGTACACAGCAAGATTCCTACACGGTGTAACTCAGAGCTTAGGCTACTGCATGTGGACTCTTAGGACTCTACTCCAAGGGTTACCCCATTGATTGCACTATTGATGCGTACCTAGAACTAAGTACTTGCGAAGTACACAAGCAACTGGTGGGTAGCAGCTACGTTTACTTTGCAGTACCCATCCTATAGTGTACTCTGCAGTTTGCCTACTAGGTGACTGACAGGTACCCATGTAAGCCACAGGAGGGAGTACCACTGCAGCTACATCTGAGGGCGTACCTTCACAGGTACTCCCTACGGCTGCCCTAGTAGGGCAGCACTTTGCCATTAGAGGGACGCCAAACTTCCATGTTATTACGCTTTCTGATCTTTTTCAAGCTTAGTAACACCTATAATTGAGTTGAGCATCGCCCAAAACCCATATATATGACTTATTGTGTAAAATACAGTAAAATACTGTGACCAAAATGTTAATAATGGATGAAAAGTACTGAAATAATCCATACGAGCTCAAAGTAATGTGCATGGGAGTAAGTTACCCATGCAGGTATTCCCGCATAGGTTGACTAGTGGTGAGTAGAGTGTGTACCTAGGTAGATGATTATCCCCACTTTGCGGCCGGCGATGTGGTACCCATGCGCGGGGTAATCCATGGCTACTTACCAGCTACTTCACTGGTACTCCCAGGAAGAAATTGGTTGTGTAGTAGTAGTAAAACCAAGTTTTAAATCCGGTTTTGTCCCCGCCACCGGGGGGTGGCCGGATTCACCTCACATCGTAGCAATAGCCCTTACCATCCTTCCAATTACGCTCCGATCAATGCAGCCCCCCATAATCAACCCAACCCCTCTACTATCCTCTCCCTTTGCGTCCTCCATGTCCTCTTTGGGCGGCCACCCTCTCCTCTTCCTCAAACACCAACCTCAAAACTCAAAAGGCACTTTTTAAAATCATTGCTCCTCAGCTTCCTCAGCACGTGCCCATAACATCTTACACCATTCGCCTTGCCAGCGGTCTAGCCGCCATTTCCAAACCCAACAACTGCATCAAATCCTCAGTAGTCTTCCTATACACTCATTTTCACACCACACATTGCTCTCACATTGCTCTCTCTGACCTTCTCAAAAATACCATCTCATTTTCGCTCTGACACCATGTCTCGTTCCCTACAGCATCACTGATCTCACCGAACTGCTATAAACCATCCCTTTTTTCAAAGGAAATCTTCTCCAAAGTAACAACTCTCCAAATTCTCGAAAACTTCACCCACATACCTTACTGTGGCTGTCACAGCCGCCTCACCTCAACATCGACCACACGCACTAATCTGTCACCTAGGTATGTGAACTCCTCAATTTTCACCTCAGCACACAATTTCCCCCTCCTCTCCCCACTTCCCTCAACTCCCTTCTTGCATATTCCACACACAAAGTCCCTTGACCAAAACTTGGGTCACTATCTTCATCGTTTGCATCTACATGGAATCCATTTCCAAGTCTCCACACCACAATGAATTTGCCCTCACCGTATCCACATATTCACATGGGTCCACCTATAACTTCATAACACCTCCCCCCTCTCCCAACTAACCATAACTTAGTCTTCCAAGGTTTACCTTCAGGCCCTTAATCTCAAATGCCTTCTTCCAATTCCAAAACTTCTCCCTCTGTCCATTCATTGTCTCGCTCATTAGAACCAGATCATCAGCATACAACAAATCGTTCATCAAACCTTCTTTGCACTCTCCGTACCCACATCAACATACCACAATTGCAAACCACCAACGGCGACAGCACAGAACCCTAATGCACACCCCACCTTCACCTCAAACTCCTCAGACAACTCAGACCCTACTCTAACTCTTGTTTTTGCGCCTTCATACAGACTCATCACCGTTCTACGCCACCACTTCTGTATGCCCCTCTTCCTCATTCCCACTCCATCACTTTCCTCGGTACTCTCAAAGGGCTTGCTCCCAGGCCACAAAGCACATATACAGCGTCTTCCCTTTAGCGCGATATTCCTCGTGCATCCTCTACCAAAATGAACACTGCATCTATCGTTCCCTTCCTGGCATAAACCAAAATTGCATCTCATCCACTTCACTATCCGCCGAATTCTGTTCTCTAGTACCGTCTCCACAATTTTCATCGATGCTCCAACAAATTCACCAACTTCACACCCCTATACGAACCACAGCTATTGCATCCCCTTTTCCCTTAAAAATTGAAACTAACACACCACAGCGGAGCCCACTCCACAGGCATTCCTCCTCCATCTAACACCCTCGGACACAACTACCTAATCACACCAATCCCGATCTCTCCACTCGCCATATAATAATATCACACTCACTTCCGAGTGTCCAGCAGCCTTTCCTGTTTTCATTTCTCCAATTGCATTACCACTTCTTCCTGGACTGGACTCTCTCAAAAACTGGCCCTTCCACCACAATCAGCCTCAACCCTCTGATCCATTCATTCTCCTCATTCATGATTCTCTCCATATGCTCTTTCCAGGACCCTGCCTCTATCTTTCTCACTGAAAGTTCAACTTTCCATCACTTCCTTCATACATCTGCCCCCTTCAACATCTTGCCTTCCTTTTTTATTGCCTTCACTAACTATACACCTTGGTCTGGGGTCTCCCTAAAAGACAAGAACCCCATTCTCACCTCACTCATTCATAGCCCTCGCATCCACTTTCTTTGCTCGCTTCTGCAATCTCTTATACCTCACTTTATTTTATTCCGTACTCATTTCTCCTCATTCCTTATTACGAATCCCTCTTCTCCCTATGCCTCCTTTCACCTCATATTACAACCAACCCGTATCGTTCCGTCTCTCCTACCTTTTTCCCACAAACTTCATCACACGCCTGTAACACCCCTTCCTTACAACACCCCCCCAGATCGGACACCTCCCCAAAAGCTTCGCCCACATGCTCATCTCAAAATTCATTCTTGTCTCTTCTTGCTCAGCTTCCAACTTTCCTTCCTTTCCTCCCGCACAGCACTACCTTCCTCACCACTTTTTTCACCTTCCATGTGTCCACATCGGCAACGCACAACCTATGTTGTAATCCAGCGATTACCCTAACATTCTTCAAAAACTAAACTTTCTCCTCTCCTTTACCCACACACAAATCATCTCTGACTTCGTTTCCTTCCTCCTGAACAAAGGTCCTTTCCTTTTGGTCCTCTTTCTTAACCACTCATTCGCTATGCACTCTCCTCATCACAAACCTCTAACAGCATCCTCCTTCCATAAAGAAACTGTAAAAGGTGTAATGTGGGATTTTGTTGGCAGAATTACTGCCAGTATTTTCCTGTAAATTTACATATAGTTGGGTCATTTTTAGCAATCTGTGACCGTGGAGAGCAGAGCATCATTTCTCCATGGATTTGTCTTCTTGAAGTTAATGAACAAATTCAATGGGGTGCCTGCCCCTCGTACGTGTGGGCGCGGAATCAGGAGGGGATAGATCCATAATACAGGGGTACAAAACATAAAATTGGGCCCCCTTTTGGACTGCTGTAAAAAGGTAAACCAAAGTGTTTGTCTTGTTAACAAGGATTAACAAAATGTATAGTTTTGTACTACTTACAAATATGGTTATGAGATTTAACACAAAAATCGTCAAATGTCAAAGTCATCCACGAAAGGTGCATCTAAATATTGCTCCGATTTCCATAATGGGCTCAATTGTGTCCCATTTGTTTCCTCAGAGATGCACAAAACATTTGCACACCGTCTAACATGTTTAAAATCAGAGATCAATAGAGGTCAATGGTTTTTTACCTTGGTTTGTCACAATATCTCGTAACAATATCAATGAGAGTGTCGATACTACTTTTGTTGCAATTTCTTGGGAAAGGTTAACACTTTGAGACAATTTTAAAGAAATCGTATTCTTTTGGAATAGACCACTAAATAAAGTTCTAGTTTGATCTTGGCTCCGAGAGCTTGAACACCTGGTGTTCACTATAGGATAGACTTCATGAATCAAACTTTAACACCCTGTGTTCTTAGAAGTTCTTTGATATAGTTTGAAAGTTTTTAGTTCAATTTTAGGCTTTTTCTCCATTGAACCAACACAGTGAAGCAATTTTTAAGTGCTGTACAGGCGTTATCAGCTTGATACAGCATGAACAGCTCCCTCTATAATAGTTGTATGTGAAACTTCTTAATGACCTAAGGGGGGCGTGGGTAAAACAAATATTCTTGCTGAAAGGGGTACACACCACTAATTACCCTTTTGGCGGCCCACTTCCGGCAAAAATTTATCACAGCAATAGTCCGTACTTCACAAGGGAACATTGAGTTATTGATAGGGCGCTTGCATGAGGTCACTAAGGTTATTTGGCCAGACCTGGGGGGTCTCCAGAAACAACCCAAGCATGCAGAGAATACAAAGGAATCACCGGCAGAAATATAAACTGGAAATGTTCAGGTGAACCAGGTGCATGTATTATTCTCTCATGCTTGGTGATCTGGAGGGCAAACAAAAAGTCCATACAACATAAATTTGCTAGGTGAATAAATTTGGTCTCTACCCGATTTTTTGTTAAGTGTGCTTGATATTATTTCCTAAACGAATATGTGTTGATTAAGCTGATTTCGCTTTTTAATGGCGGATTAACACACCACATTTCCCCGTGTCAGGGAAATCCAGAATCAGTACAAAAACAGCAAAATCTTTACCTTGAGTTGTCCTAAATGATTTTATATTCTACGCACTTGTTGCCTTGACTGATTTTTCTTTCCTGGTTAAAATCTAATGATTTTGAAAACCGTGATTTCTAACCATACCCAAAATCCTAACTACGCTGGGGCCCTGTCGCCTTGTATGGCTCTAGTGATCAACTGCTCACCTCGGAAACTACGCCAACGAGGGCTGGCGAAACCCGAGGGTGAGCAATGATCTAATTGAACAAAAGTTTTAGTTTAAATGTACTCACTATTTCGTATCCCTACAGCTGAAATGACCTCTTATCTAAATTTTATTCCACAGCACCAGTAGAAATTATGTCTCTATCTGCTGTTCTGGTTAAAGAAAGTCTTACCATGTACAACCGTATTGCACTAGAAATTACCGTCGACTGACCGTCTCGCAAGAGTCAGGAAGTTAGAAGTTACGCTGTTCCATGCAACTTTGGTATCTCACAGTTTACAATGACATAGTCTGAGCCACGAAGCGACGCCGAGACGCATGGAACCAGCGTAGTCAGCCGTTCCGTCAGCATTTGTTGATTCGCACTGGAGGACATTTTAGGGATTTGAGAAGCAAAAATTTATGCGTTGGATTTTGACATGAAAGAGGTAAAAATCTGTGATAGGGTGAATATTCGGATCAGGCTAGTCTCAGGTATTTATAGAATTCCGTTTCGAGGGCAAATGGGAAAGGGGGGATGGGGATCGTGTTGCTGCGGAACTTTTTTACCCGCAGCCTATTCACTTGTACGGAAAAGAAATACTAAAGCATTTGAATACACTTTTTCCCAGACCTAGGCTGCTCGCTCGAGGTCGTGTTCTGAACGGACTAGTATGGCTCAGACTATCCAGTTGTGAAGTGGATGACAGACCAAAGTCGGAGGGGAAATCCAAATAGCCAGGCCTGAAATTTTCCATCATTTTGGGCCCGTTTAGGGTCAACATTTCACGGATATAAAGCATGAGCTGTGCACCACCGTTTGTATTTTTAAAATTGAGTTGTAGGGATGCTAAGACATCAAAGTTAAAAGAGACATAAGGAGATTCCCAGGAAGAAGCCCCCCAATTTTTCTCAAAACCCGGTTTTTTACATATTTGGAATGCTTACCCATGTATTAGATCACACCTGAAGTGAATAAGCTGATACGCCGTCTTGAATGTAATAAGAATGATGATTTAAGCAGTTTCTATCGTGCACGGCAGAAAGTCAAAGCATGGTTTTCTATATGGGAACGATTACGATAGCAGGCAAGTCAAAACAAGGTTTGCGGTTTTCTTTGCACCTGTTTGTCCAATAACTTCGAAGTTCTCGGGAGGTGGTCTACAACCGATACAGTGAAATTTGAAGAGAAATTGTATCCTAAAAAAATCTCTCCTGTCACTTTAATTAACAGATATACTAGTATCATATGCAGGAGTCGTGTCATATAGGACTGTAAGTATACCAAAATCTTGACTTTGTGGCACATTATGTGGACAGTGGATCCCGTTTTTATGAATGAACAGCCTCTCTAGCTTAGGTGAGAGGAGATAGTAGGGGCTATCGTAGCCGAGGGTGCTCTGGCTTTTCCGCTTGATAGCCCGACTATCTTCTCTCCCTAAGCCAGAGCAGTAGTTCATTCAAAACACCGGGGTCCACTGTGCAGATGTGTCCCACAAAGTCAAGAATTTTGGTAACTACAGTCCTTTTAGTTCTGT